>JAOXJP010137854.1:0-13431 GCA_025762735.1 Platanus orientalis | reverse complement strand
CCTATCTCATCTCATGAGATCAAATAATTACCCATATAAAGAAACAAATTCATGTGATGATAAAATATTAATTATTACTAATTATTTAATTAATTAGTCAGGCTTATATTTTATGTGAATGGCTTTGTCAGGACACATATTTCAAACATGGAGACCATCACCATGATAAGGAAGAGGTTCAAGTTCTACAAGCTAAGGCGTATAAAGCAAATAACCCAAGAAGAGCTAAAGAGAAGTGTCAAGGAAGAGCCAAGTCACCATCTTCGAGCCCAAAAGGTAAATCAAGTATAAAAATAAATGGGTATTGTGTGGCTACTTTAGGAGACCCCCAAAAACCAAGGTTTGATCCTAGGAAGGCCTTAAGACCAACGTATGACCCTAGTGCAATTGCTCAAAACCTCCTATTGAAAAATGAGTCGAGAAGTGGGTATGAACATCTCAATTTAAAATGGTCATATCTTTTGATTCCGACGTCCGCTCGGAACCCACAAGTACTCAAAACGATTGGCTCGAAAAAAAATCTTTCCAAATATAAAAGTGTAGGAAATCACAATGAAACCAATTATACTTTTCACAATTGATTTCGCCAAACCGATTGTGAAAAGCGCAATCAGTTTCAGTACGAATTTTAGCCAAAATTTCTCTCAGCCAAGATCCAAACTCATAGGGCCAAATCGGTTTCAGTATGAGTTTTGAAAAATTGTCCAAAATCCAAACCGATTTCAAAAGGCCAAATTGGTTTTGAGGGCATTTTTGGCAAAAAAATTATACAAAATTCAAGACAATTTTTTTGAAATTTGAACATCGTTTTAGTTCATCTAAATGCCCAAATTGCTTCTTTATTTGCCATATGCCTATCCTAAGACCATGGATTCTCTTCCTAACTATAAAATGCAACTTTTCCCTTTTAAACCTAAGTATTCAAGGGATTTAGAAAAGGGTTCTCAAGGGGATTAGCAAAGGAGAAAGAAAAGGGTTTTTGGGCAAAAGGAAGAGCTCTACAAGCTCCACTCTCTCTACACTTTCATTCAAGCTTCCAAGCTTCCAAAGGAGAAGAAGAGAGTTGTTGTCTCTCTCTTGTGGTCATAAAGGAGGGTTCTTTTACAAGAGAAGAGAAGAAGAAGATCAATGACTGTGCTCCTACATCTCCAAGCATATAAACTCTTAACCTAAAAGGTTGAGATAAAGCTTTTGCCTATATTTTAGAGTTTGTTTACATTGTAGGTAGTTTGTGGTTAGTTTTTGCTTACTATATATCTATACCACTACTCTACATGTGAATCCTTGGAAAACCATTCCAAGAGATAAAACCCTTATGAGCCTCACTTATATTTGCCTATTCTCAATGCCATACTTAGTTGTGTGATTTATTTGCATACTTGTTTCATTATAAGCATTCACACACTCCCTTGGTATTGAGTAAAGACCATGCACTTGGTATATTTGGCTAGTTAAAAGTCATTCTCTACATTGGAACATTGGTTCCCTTACTTGAGATATTGCCCCTTCTTGTGCTTCACTTATATTTCCCTACATAAAGGTTTGCTTGGTTGTGTGACTACTTGTTTACTTGCCTTCTCTAGAGGCACTCACATACATCCCCTTGTACGGAAGTAGAGACTATTATATTGGTATGTTTGGCTAGTGAGAGCCACTCTCTACATTGGGACTTAGTTTCCCTTGGTGACCATATTGACATATTTGGCTATTGAGAGCCACTACTTACGTAGGGACATTGATTCCCTTGGTTGACCATATTGGCATATTAAGTTATTGAGAGTCACACCACATTTGGTTATTGAGAACCACCTTGGTATTTATACCATATTCCCTTGATTCAACAGTTGGAAACACCGTGTGATAAAGATTAAGCCCTTAGCCAGAGACTACCAAAGTCAATCTTGATTTTGTATTTTATTTATTTATTTATACTTTATTTTTATTTTATAATTTTATTGAAGTTATTATATTTAACCATTTTATGCCATTCACTTTTTAGAATCTTTTTATTCATTTTTGTTATTTCTAATTAATTAATTATTTCATTTATTTTACATTCTATTTTATTTTTAATTGATTTATTTCTATAAGCAAGTCTCCTTAAGTTATCACGATCAATCATCTCAATCCATTCTTATTTTTACTTAGATTTTATTTTATTTTTTATTTTTTTGTCTTAGATACAATTGTCATAAATATTGAATCAATTTTTTTCTCTTTATCTCTTTCTTTAATTTCATTTATTTATTTATATTTACTTTTAATTATGTTTGTGATGTCATGCTTCATGAATGTTACATATTGTCTTTTTTTGTATATATGTGTCATTTTTTTATTTAATTTAGCTATGAGGAAATAAGGCTTTGGGTATGTTTCAAGTACTTTTCTTATTTTTTTATGTCGTTTGGAAATTTGTATCCTTCACTATAAAACAACATGATAAACTCTTCATTAGATAATTTATTTTGTATACTTATGTCACACACATACAATTGTTAGTAGGGTAACTCACTTATACATGCATAACACATTTTTAGATTTAGATACACTAATGCACTCACCATAAATAAAAAATATACCCTAGAGTTGAATCAGTTTAAGTAGGTAACCGCATATGCGGATGGACCAGGGTCCCTAACACCTTCCCTGATCCATAACCGAACCGCTTACCTAGAAGCCTTTAAGTATACCTGCCAAAACAAAGTCAAATATTTCAAAATAAAATTTTAAAATGAAAAATGATTTTGTTTTAAAAATAGATGTCCAGTCACATCTTAAAAAGGATTGGTGGCGACTCCAAACTATCGAGAGTTAGGCCCATTATGAGTAGACCACTTTTTAAGAGGTTCACCCATTGTGTAAATTTTGAGGCCCATAGGTACCCAACCATCGGGTTATATCAATAGGTGAGGAAGGTCTTATCACTAGTTCACATCAATAGGTAAAGATGGTACTAGATGCACACCACTTTTTTATGAGATTTTAATTTTGTCAGAGACCCTACTTTGGTTATATGAGATATCAGTTTTGTTGGAAACCCTATATGGATTACATGGTTTTAATTTTATTAAAGCCATGATGTGGACTACTCCGTTGGATTTTATATGAGGTGTTTTGACAAAATTTTGAGATTTGGTTTAGGAACCGTACATGGGTTGAGTTGACTTTATCTAAGGAGTATTTTGTTAGAAACCCTTCATGGGTTATGTGACACTGAGAGTTGCATTGGGGTCCCATGAACATGCATCTAATTTTGATATCTATTAGCTAAAGCAGCTTACTTAAAAAGTGTTACAACCTATTTATGTATGAGTATTTTTGTAGTAAATATTTGCATTACATATTGCACTTCCCTTATGAGTTACAATTTACCTGTTTTAGTTATAGAATTTTGTTGATTTAACTTTATTACTTTTGTCACATTTACTATACTGATCATTGTGTAGTTAGTTTGATTCATATATGTTATAGAAGTTCTGAGTTGGTATTGAGTCATATTCGTGCACATTAGATATATTCTATGGGACATTATGTATGTTCTCTTATGGGCTTTATAGCTTACCCATGTTTTTTATACCATTTCAGATGATGCCTCCTAGTATGTGATTGTTTGTATGTCTAGTCCCAAAGATGGTTCATGGGGATGAGAGAACTATTTATGTTATTTTCTTTTTGTTTTATTTTTATTTTTCAGTACTCATGTATGAAACAATGATGTATGAGATAGGGATCATTAAGACAGGATTTTATGTAGTTATTTGGTACTATTCTAGTTAGATGAGACAAATGTTATGTGGCCAATTACATGGCCTTTTATGCTATTGTTAGATACTCATGGATACATTTAGTTGGATGGTTTGAGATTAATAGATATTTGATATGGATGTTTTGAGATTACTAGTTATATTCCGTTTCTTCATTTAGAATGCATGATAATATATTTCATTGCACTTGTTGATGATAACTTTACTTTATAGTTATATTTTCGATGCGAATGTTTTGCAAATTGAGGATAGTTAATTGGATAAAAAAAAAAAAATCACACTATAATTTAGGTAAGTTAAGTAAGGATTCATTCCGTAAGGAAAAAGTCAAAATGTCAGACTCCAAGATCTGCGACGTGCGCATGTGTATTTCTATATTTATACTCTGATTTTCACGTGTGGGTTTTGAGGCGTGACAATAACATTATAAGCAAAATTAGATGGATGGTGGTCATCTTAATCACAAGACTGAACGTTTCTTGAAAATCAAGTTTAGGCTGTTGATTATAGCCCTTAGCAACAAGAAGCGCTTGGTAGCATACTACCTTCCCATTGGAATCCTTCTTTAGTTTATAAACCCACTTACAACTGATTAGATGTTAACTAGAGTTCACTGGTACTAAATCCCAGGTATTTTGCTTTGCTAACACCTAGAATTCTTCAAGCATGTTTGTTGCCATTTTGGATAAGAAACAGCTTCATTATAACAATCCGGCTCTTTATCTTGTATTGTTACTATCGAGAGACTGAAAATCCTCTTTGGTTTCTTGATTCCATTCTTTGACTGTATAGTCATATGATGGGTAACTAAGAGTCTTATAAGTTAAACCAATAGGAACAATTTGAAGGGAACCCAATGACGAATTCTCGAAATTTTTGTGTTTGGGTTGAAGAGATGAAGTCTCAAGAGAAGAAGATGACACTATTCAGTTTTCGGGTAGAGAAGAAGAACTATTTAAGGAGTGATCCAACAGTTGAGGTACAACTTGTATGGGGGATGGTTGAGATTCATTTGTATTATACCCATCTAAATGCACATGCTGATTAAAAGGTAAGTTAGAATTAGAGTGGACCGTAGGATCTGGTCTAGGGCTATCTAACGGTGGTTAACAATTTTGTTCACTAAGTGTTGGAATAGAAACGTGGGGAAATGGACCATTAAAATTGGATGGTGAGTGTGAAGAGGATGAAATCAATAGGTGAGATAATTTATCCGTTGGCAGTTGAATGGATGGTTGAGATGAACTCCTACATAACGGTAAGAAATCTTACGGCAACTGTGTCTTATTAAAAGCTCTTTGAGATGAAGGATACGAGAGATCTGAAGAGAGATTCAAGACCAAGATAGGTTCAGATGGTATACTTAAGGTTGATTATTGTCCTCTTTGTACGGGAAAATTGTTTCTTGGAATAGAGTATGGCGACTGATATAAACACGGCCAATTTCCCGATCAAGGCATCAATAGCCATTGGCATTGAAAGCATAACCAAGAAAAACTCAGCACTTGGAGAGAGACTACATTTTATCATGTATGCATCGACGAAGCCATGAGAAACATGCGGAACTGAAAACTCACAAAAAAATTGTAGTCTGGTTCTGCCTTGAACAACTTCCTATATGGAGACAAGCCTTGAAGTACCATTGTAGACATTCTATTTATCAGATAGATTGCCCTGAGTACCGCTTCCCCCAAGAAGATTACAGGCATTGCTACAGTATTTAGTATAGCCACAGCCATCTCCACCAAGTGATGATGCTTGCACTCAGCCACTCCATTCTGAGATGGAGTGTATGATCCTGTTTTAGAGATTAGCTCTGCAAATTTGTGGTTAACAAATTCCCCACCCCTATCTGTCCTTGCTACTTTAATACTTGTAGAAAATTGTTTCTCTACTTGATTCTTAAATGTACAGAACACACTGTAAACATCATATTTATCCTTTAATAGATATAACCAAGAGTATCTACTAAAGTCGTCAATTAACACTCCAGTTGCATTTTTAGAGACATAGGTCCCCATACATGCAACAATTCTAGTGGTGTTTACACCATAAAAATACCGCCATGACGTATGGCTAGCAAGAGGCCACATGGCAAGGGGTTTTAAAAGAGGCGACAAGGTAATTATGGTTAAAAGATTTTATTGCAAATAAATTTCAAATTTCAAACGAAAGACGTGGAAGAAAAAAATGAAAAGAAAAGTTTCAAAGTAGTATAGACACTTGACATCCCCAAATGGAAGAAAGAGTGGGAAAATCAGTTATTATTTATGTGGCAAAAGAAGGATAATGGAAGAAGTTACAAAATAAGTGGAAGAAATCATAAGATTACACCTCTACAAGGACCGTAACTGAACTAGAACTCTATAAATAGAGGTCCTGAGGTTCAAAGCAAGGGTTGCACACCAACACAACTTAACTTATGTCCTTATTTCTTAAACATTGTACTTAATCAAATTTCCTTAATCAAGTGCCTTGTAAACCTTTCATTAGCAATAAAATCACTTGTTTTATTCAACTTCTCTATTCATGGCTTTTCACCAACACAACAAATAGGTCTACTATTGGCCCCAAACACCAAATCAAACAGAACATGTAGAAGAACTCAAAGAAAATTTCTTCTACAAGGTTTGTGTTCGTGTGAAAAATGACAATAAATCACACGTACATAATTCACTCAAACTGATTGAGCTTTATTATCTGTGATAAAAACCCATTAAAAATGTAATAATATCTATTAATTACATCCCTTATTACAAGAGAAAACTCTTTGATTCCAACAAAGAAATAAACAAATATTACAAATTTTGCATTCAACCACGCATTCAACATATTTCTGCCTAATTGATAATATCATCACTTACGAACACGTTTCTCCATTATCTTCACCATTAAGCATGAATTATTTATCGGCTTAAAGCCCATTAGGCCACATTGTATATTTTTAAATCATTGGAGTATAGGTTATAAACCCATTCCTATATATGGAATTTACTGAACTTGATTCGATATATAAACTGTTATTGATTTATCATATATCCAATGAGAATCACTAAAATGAAAGAGTCCACAAGGGATCATTGAATATTTTTGGGTTATATCTAGCTCATTTATAAACCTAACTTATAAGATTTATTTGAACTTAAACCCAAAAGACTAATGATGTTTTGATGGTCTCAAAGGCCGTTGATGGACTTATAATAATTTGGTGGTCTTAGGGACCGTTGATGGGCTTATGATAATTTGGTGGCCTCAGGGGCCGTTTATGGGCTTATGATCCATTTTGGACTGTTGATAAACATAAGCCATCATCGTTTCATTTCATTTTATTTTTCGTAAAACGAACTTGTACTTTGAAGCGAGCGTGCTACATGCATCACATTTAATTTTACGGATATTGAGAACACCTTTAGTGAAGACTAAACCAAGCCCATAAAATTATTTGACTTGATGGGCTTTAATAGTCCACACTCCAGGCCTTAAACTCATGGGCCGATCTTTAGAAAGGAAATGAACGTCCATGAAGATATGGAATATATAGTGGGTGGTCCCCACCAACCAACATGATACATATAAGGTTAAGAATTTTGGGCCTGATTATAAAAATCAGAACCACTAGTTTGAATGTAGTGATTAGCTCCAATTTGATTGAAAGCATTAAGACCGTTACCATGATACCGAGGGCTGGTATATTTATGGAGATCCGTAGAGGAAATATTCATTCTCTAGGATCTTAAGATTGGACCCAAATCTAAGCAAGTAACCATCCACTTCATTACCGATTGATTTGCATACTCAAACTCCAACTTGATCCGCATCATTAACGTGACCATTGGTTATAAATAGGTGTGGTAGTGTTTGACACGACCAATAAATTGGTGAAGTTTGAGTTGAACCTCATAGTCGTATACCCCTTAACTTGGCATGACACGAATTTGACCCATCAACATGTTTTACAACATAGCAACACGAACAGGTCGGGTTAACTGTAAACGTGTGTTGGGTAAAGGGGTCAACCTGTTTGACATGATTAATAAATGGGCCGGGTTCAAGCTGATCCATATAGTCACATGTTGTTCAATTGACCCGACTCGAATCTGACCCACCAGCATGATCTGACATGCTTCAACACTATTAAATAGATCAGGTTCAGTTTGATCTATATAGATGTATACCCTTATCACAACCTAACACCAACTTGACCCACCAACACGTCATACCATCCCTAGAGTTGAGATTAGCCATAAATCTTGTTGACCATTGATTTGGTATCACTATATCTCAACCACTTGATATTATAGGGTGCTTAGTTGATAGGAATTAATGGCCTACACATTAAATTATATCTATTAGAAACCACCGTGAGTGCCACTACACTAGAAAATGCAAGTGCTTCCCACTAAACTCTTTTTTTTCTTTTATTATTATTTTTTAAAATAATAATAATAATATGATAAAAACGGTTGGATTTATTGGAGAGGAGTTTATAAATGTCAAGGACTTTAGGCACCGACCATGATAGTCCCCACCTTTATTTGGGAGCTTATTTAACGGTTTGGTTGGTTGAACAGCTCATAATCGTTGGTCAATGACTTAAAGAAATAACTTCTTTCTTCTTCTCCGGTTAGGTTACGTTTCACTTCACACCGCCTCAACGAAACCTGATTTATTATTGACTGCGAAGGAATCGCATGAGCGGGGAAATCAATTTTTTTTTTTTGTATATGAGATGAAACGTGACCGATTTAAATACCACAATTATATCTGAGCTGAGAAGCGTGCTTTTTCATATATATTTCAGCGTGCTCATAAACGTTATTTTTCTGTTCTAAACGCTATCTTTCTCATCCCGACTTCAATCAAAATATTTTTTTACCACTGTGCTTTTTATAACCTTTGACACTAGCAGTGTCGTGGTATTTGCAAGCTATGACACAGATAGCGTTTATATAATTGAAGAACACGGGTAGCACCAACAGGTTGGTGAGAGAAAACGTCGTCGGTTCACAGGGAACCTCTTGGAGTTTCAGATTTGTGAATCATCTTTTACAGGGGAAAGAAGAAATATTTGCGAAGAAGAATAAAACAGGAAAGAAAAGAGAAAAGGTGAGAAGAAATACCTGCAAACCACATAACTCTGATTTTTTTTTTTTTTTTCACCTCTTCTCTCGAACGTTCCTCTATAATCTTTCTTCTATTTTCTCCTCTATCTCTATCTCTGTTCACGTCTTTGTGCCCCCTCCTTTTTTTTTCTTTTTTTTTTATTTTGTTCTTTGGGGTGGATTTATATAGAGGTTGGAGGGGCCTGGAACAGCTGCAACTCCAACTCCCATACCATGTTTCTCTTATTGAAAGTTTCAATAACTTCCATGTTTACTCATGGTGGGTGATCGATATGCGACGGTTTAAAATTTTGGAACAAAAAGAACATGGGTTGCCAAATTGTCATGTTCATTTAATTAATTAATTAATTTTTTATTTTTATTTTTAAGAGTTCGTTTGGTCACGTCTTTCAGGCAATTATGAGGGGGAGAGTTTTCTCTTTATGGGTAATTATTTGTCTTAGAATCAAGGACTTTACATTTTCACTAAAATTACACTAAGTCAATAACTTAATATTGAAAAGAAAAGTTTAAAACAAACTTACAGCGCATACTATCCCAATCATGTAATGCTTATGGTCACAGAGCCATTTCCACATAAACACAAAGAAGATGATCCATTGATGAAAAACCATGAATAAAGAAGTCGAATGAAACAAGTGATTTTATTGCTAATGAAAGGTTTACAAGGCACTTGATTACATACAATGCTTAAGAAATAAGGATATAAATTAAGTTGTGTTGATGTGCAACCCTTGCTTTAAACCTCAGGACCTCTATATATAATGTTTCTGGTTCAGTTACAGTCCTTGTACAGGTGTCATCTTCTAATTTCTTCCACTTGTTTTATAACTTCTTCCAGTATCCTTCTTCTACCATATAAGTAATAATTGATTTTCCCACTCTTTCTTCTAGTTGGGGATGTCAAGTATCTATAACTACTTTGAAACTTCTCTTTTCATTTCTTTCTTCCACCTGTCTTTCGTTTGAAATTTGAATTTTACTTGTAATGGAATCTTTTAACCATAATTACCTAGCCTTCTCTCTTAAAACCTCTTGTCGCATGGCCTCTTGCTAGCTATACATCATGACGATATTTTTGTGGTGTAATCAATGCCCCCCCCCCTGATCACTTTGAATTCGAAAGAATTTGAAGTGATGTAACGTTTTCTCTCAAACGACACTCCTCCACATGTTTCTTCTACAATGAGTCCCAAGTCTTTTCACATTTTCTATTCTTTTTTTTTAGGGATTTTTCCTTGATCTTTGGTTTCTTTCCCTATAAAGATCTTCCTTTTTGAAATCATCCATTATTATATTCTTCTTCTTCAAACCAAACCAAACTCTTTTTACTGTTTTCAAGTTCATATTTCATGGCGTCTAGCATTGCATCTTCCTCTCCGATAGCTCTTCCTTCTACTTCTTTGGCATCACAACTAGAAAGTCACGCGATTCCATCAGAGTTCTCTACTCATGTACTCTTTTTTGTTAAAGATAAACATGCAATAGGACATGCTTTCTTTTCTTTTCTCTTGGATTTTCTATCTTCTCAACACCCCTCATATGATTATGAGATTTTGTTGTTAGCCCATGAGAGTCTAAGTTAGGCCAAATAGAATAAAAATAGTTCCTTGAAATGATGGCCCAAAACCCACAATCAATGGATTGATTAGGTGTCTCGTCTCCTTCCACATTGTGAAAAATTATGGAATGAATTAGGCATTAGGGAGTGCATATCCTTTTTAAGTTCGATATTCTCATGGATAAAGATCTTCTTGCTACGACTGCTTGTTTTTGGTCTCCTACCAATTCTTTCCATTTTAGCTGTGGGATGATGCCTCCATCTCTTCTAGATGTTGCTTCTTTGACTCTCCTTCCTCTACATGGGGAAGTAATTTCAGTAGAACTCTTTCCTCCTTCGACCGACATTGGTTTTAATCCTTCAAATGTTAGGGAATCTTTCAATAGGTTCATTGTAAAAGAAAGTCAAAACACTGATACTATTTCCTTCCAAGAGCATAGTGCTTTCTTATTTTACTAGCTTTGTAGATATCTCTTTACCCTCCTTTAAGTTGTATGACGAAGAAATAATCTTGTGGCTACTACCTTGGTGAAAGGCAGGAAATCATGTATCATTTGTGAACTACTATATAGTTAACAGTTGAATGGGAACCATGCCATTTATAGAACTCTAATTTTCTCAATTCTTTAGCTGAAGAGATTTTATGATCTTCAGTTAATTTTATAAATTTAACCATCAAAAGATGATCAAATATCTCAAAGGTTTTACTAATGTCAAAAGAATAGTACCTTCCAAGGTTTAATGTAACCTTCTTTGTCCCCGTGACATTACTTCCTCCAGGATTTCATTATAAAGCAGGATATACGCATGGCTTTTTTTAGATGATTTTTACCACATCTATCTCATAATTGGGGTCAACATAATAGGTACCTATGGAAGAAGTATCCCTATTATTTTATTTTCTTAAAAGTCATTCATATCTCGTTGCCCTAGAACATAACTCAAAGAGATCTTTGAACTCCATTCCCTTGAACTACTTTTGTTGTTTGATCTCTAGTCCATTTATTGCCAACTTCATGAATTCAGTCCCAATCAATGCTACACAACATCAATTTATATCCCTCTTGAATCGTGATAAGTATCTCTCTATGGACTCTCCCGACAATTGTCTTAATTTGGGCAAATCTGCCATTGAGACCTTCAGTTCTGTTTGGAAGAATTGAGAATGGAACCTTTCCTCCATGTCCTGCCATGAATGTATAGAATCGATAGGTAAGTTAATATACCATGCAAAAGTTGTTCCTGTCAGTGAATTACCAAACAATCTCAATTTAAGGATCATTTGAAGATGCCTCTCCACATTGCATTGTGAACCGACCAATATGCTCTATTATCAATTAGTCATTTTCTCTAGAGATGAGTGTAAATTATGGAACTTGATAACCTCTTAGCTTTTCTACTAATTGGTCAATCCATGCTAGGTAGGGTTTTCTATAAACAAGTCTTGACATCCTCCTATAGAGTATTTGATTCATGACCTCGTTTATGATATTCACTAATTCTTCCCTCCCAACTGGTTGATTATCTTTGCCAATAGGATATTGGTCATACCCATATACGGGTGGATTTCTCATTTGCCTTAGTGGATATCTACCTCCTTGTAGAAATTCTAGTGGAATTGCCCCCCAAATCCTTCTTTGAATGGTGGATTTCGTGGATTCAATGGATTTTTGTCAAATCTTTCATAAGGGTTACCTGTGTTGTTTCAATCATATCCATATCCATTTGGTGGTGGGTTTGGATATTGTTGCCCCCCAAATCCATTATTATGGGGAGGTGGTGGTGGTGGATTTTTACCATTCTTTTTATAATGAAAATTTTGCGATACTTTGCCATTATTTCGTACTATATGTGGAGGATTTTGGTGGTTATACAAATTATTTTCACCAGTATTTCATTTATTATGAGGAGGTAGATGTGACCTATTTGTCCTATCCTCCTGTTGGGTATTAGGTGGATTTCCTCCCACATTGCACTGTGGAGGATTCCTATTATGAGGTTGTGGGCCTCGATTTTTGCACGACTAGTGGGCCTCTCAGAAAAGTGGTCTACTCATCATGGGTCTAACCTACGATGACAAGGAATCGCCACCAGTCCTTTTTAAGATGTAACTAGACATTTATATTTTTTAAAACAAAATCATTTTTCATTTTTAAAATTTTATTTTGAATTACTTGACTCCATTTTAGTGGATCTACATTGAGGCTTCTAGGTAAGCGGTTCGGTATGGACCAGGGAAGGTATTAGGCACCCTGATCCACCTATAAACGCAATTACCTACTTAAACCGATTCAACTCTATGGTCTATCTTCTATTTATGGTGAGTGCATTGGTGTATCTAATTTTGAAAATGTGTCATGCATGTGTAAGTGAATTAGCCTACTAATTATTGTAAGTGTGTGACATGAGTATTCAAAATAAATTATCTAATGAAGAGTTTAGCATGGTGTTCTATAGTGAAGGATAAAAGTTCAAACGACATAAAAAATAAAAATAAAAAAAAGTGTTTGAAACATACCTGGAACCTTATTTCCTCATAGCTAAATTAAATAAAAAAATGACACATATATACAAAAAAAAGACAATATAAAATTTATGAAACATGGTATCACAAACATAATTAAAAATAAATATAAAAATAAATAAATGAGATAAAAGAAAGAGATAAAGAGAAAAAAAATTGATTCAATATTTATGACTATGGTATCTAAGACAAAAAAAAATTATAATAACAATAAAAGAATGAAATAAAATCTAAATAAAAATAAGAATGGATTAGGATGATTAATCGTGATAACTTTAAGAGACTTGTTTATCATAAAAAAAAAATGTAGAATAAATGAAATAAATAATTAATTAAAAATAAAAAAAATGAATAAAAAAGATTCTAAAAAATGAATGGCTTAAAATGGTTAAACATAATAACTTCAACAAAATTATAAAAAATAAAAAATTAAATATAAATTTAAATAAATAAAATACA
>JAOXJP010137843.1:0-13431 GCA_025762735.1 Platanus orientalis | reverse complement strand
AACCACACCTTGGGAACACCCAAATCTTCAAAAAAACTGATTTATTCTTCACTATCAAATTATGGGGGAGGGGTTGCCTTTAAATAGGCTTACAACCTTAAGTAATTAGAACTTGCTAAAATTAGAAATTTCCTAATATCTTAAACTTGCTAACCAAGTTTTCTAAGACAAAAAACTTACTTTCCCAAAATTTAAAACTACTAAAACTTGAGACTTCAGAAAAAAATACTATTCCCATTTTTATTGACACCCCCATAGTAATTTGGTCATAGCATTCCCAAATCACCTCTGATTTGTGCAATCTTGGTCTCATTAGAAAGATAACTAAATAACCTATCTAATGACACCAAAATCAATCCAAAAGTAAAGTTTTGACCATAGAAAAATTGGGTCCAAAGTAAAAAAAAAGGATTACCTCTAAAAATCCAAAAAAAAATTAAACTAACCATGGCACTATTGGCCTGATTACAAAATTAACCCATCCCTTAAATAATTAAAACAACCCATACATAATATAAGACTTGAACCTTGTTCTCTTATGTTGTGGCACATACATAAATCGCATAATGTTGTTCACATCAGTAAGACTCCTATTTTGTTGGGACGTGAGGATGTTATTTTACACTATGTCAAGATTTTGGAAGTTTTGTAGCATGGAAGTGAAACTAAGTTAGACGTGAGACCTCTTGTTAGAGATGACGTTGAAAACATGGTTGCATGTGATTATGGATTGATTGTTGAAGATTCAGTAGATATGTCAAGAAAGTTAGTTTTGGGAATTGAGTTCAAGAATGGTTTGGACTTAATCAGTTTGAAAGAGAACTAATTGTGTACCCTTTGGGGTTTGGTGGAGAAGATGATCAAGGATCTTTGTTCAGTTTGGTTTGGTTAAATTTCAAGCCATGTTGGGGATTAGTTAGGAAATATCTTGAATTCAACCTAAATACAGTCTGTTTGTGTGATCTAGAGAGTGACTCATATTTTGACCTGATTTAAGTTCACCAACCCGAACTGGTTTTTTTGGGAGGGGGTAATTTTGGAGGTTTTGCCTTGCATTGGGTTATAGGGTTTCTTGGGATGTGTATTGTTATATAAAGAGGGTGTATGGGGTTTTTGGGACTGTAAAAGTGCAAGAGATAGTGCATTGAAGAAAGAGGATTTTTTAGAGAGTTCTTTGGGGTTTTCCTTAGTGTTTCGTCTTTGGGTTTTGGGAACTCATTGTGTTGGTTGCTCAATAAAAATTTTCTCTTGTCACTGGGTTAACCTTGATGGATTTCCGGTTGGGATTATCAAAAGGACATGTTCAGTAATGCCTCTAGACCGACGACTTTTGCAATAGAACAATAACACCTAATTTGATAAGAAATGTAACTTTCATTACTCTGAATAGGATACAATATAAATTGAAAGTGTACCTTTAGACAGATTGTCATCGTTCTTCTGCTAAAGCCAAGGGAGAACTTCGTTGAATCTGACGATGAGATACAATTGACTTGCTTGATGCAGGACTATGGATAACTACTAGCTAGACCTAGATTAACCCTATTGCTATTGCTACCACTACTACTAGTCTAAGATAGAAATAACAAATGATTTTGATGTGTTGGATTCGATCCTTCTGTTGTTGTTTTCTCTATTTATAAAGGCCCTTCAATGGCGCCTATTCTTTCCCACATTCATTCATAACCGTTTTTTAGTTTGAATCATGGGCCTCCCACTTGTTGGTCGACCCGAACTGTGAGTTCCCTACTCGCTGACTGGTTTTCCCATTTCTTATAAACGCTACTATGCTCTAACTTTTTCGTCTCCTATCTTTTGTATTATACTTGGTAACTACCTACTAAACCATTACTTATTTCCACGTGTCATTCATCAACTAGTGGATTTCAAAATATAGTCTAACAAATGCCCTCGCAAGTGTCTGGTTTAAATCCTAATAAGATGTGTGTTGTTTTCCGCCATTTGGTGTACTGGCATTGTCGCATCAACCGTCTCCTATAAACTTCTTTTCTAGCTAAGGAAATCCATTTCTCCCTTCGCATTCCATATCTACTTGTTCCTGGTTTCCTCATTCCTCCTCTTCATCGTCATCCATGGGTAAAGTGAAGCAGGTTGCACCTATTGACGTCGAATCCACCAAACCCTCTAACTCTACTGAACAAAGGGAGGAAGAACAAGTTTTGATGGTTGGGTCCAATACCGTAATTGTTGTGACCAAGAGGTTGTGTACTTTGAGTGTAGTCGAAGGTTTAATGTCGATGTTCATCATCATTGACGTACCATCTGAAGCATCTTTTTTGAGTTCTTCAACCCACAGTTTTGGTCTTCGTCTGGCTTTTTTTAAGGAAACCCATCCACAGATGCCCCATTACTTCCTTGTCGATTTACATAGTGCTCTATTGTTTTATAATGAAGCCATCAATTGGGGTGAATGGGAGAGAAGCTTGACCGAGGTTCTTGGTACAAGACCAATTGTACCTAGACGAACTGGGTAGATCGCATGTATGATGAGGAAGAATGGACGAAACTTGGTATTACTGGAGCCATTCTTCTAAATATGATTCTCCTTTTAATCAATCTCTCATTTCTACTTTTCTGGTTTTCTAGTCCCCCATATCCAACTATTTTCTCCTCCCTGAGAGTCCAATGTTAGTTACGTTGGTAGATGTATATCACCTTCTCATTGTCCCACTCGATGACACTATCATACTTCCTTCCTTCATTGAACCTTCTTGGAGTTCTTTTAACTGTTCTACTGATGCTTCTTGTCTCTTCTTTCATCGTCCGCGAGATGGGCAAGCCTGATAGCAAGATAACATTCCAAGAGGAATGTTCCTTCTATCTTTATTGGCTCTATAAATTCATAGTTTGTTCTTTTTCTAAGAGGGTCACTCTGTCATATGTTCCTATAGCCACAGCTTTGGCTTCGGGTCATCGATTGGCCCTAGGTCCATTTTTCCTTTCCATCCTTTATCGATCTCTTTATTCCTTAACTCGAGAGAGATTTTTTGAGTCACCTAATGGCCACTGTGGCTCCTTTAATTTTGGATCTATGTGTACTTCCCCAGTCTGGCTCCTATCCCACTAAACTACCAGACTTGTGTTCTTATTATGCACAATACTAGCTCAAAGCTAGGTATCCTGAGTCATCTTCCCCCAATTTTGCCCACTACATCGATGTCATTCTTGATGCGTAGCGAGTCTGTTCTGACATTCATTTCTTTTCCTTTAGGGAAAGGTAGTTTGGTTCAGTCGAGTACTTAGCCTGGCAACCACACAACATACATCTTCGGGTTTAGGATTTAAAAACCTAGGTATCTTGTCTCCTTTATAGAGATCTTCCTATCTTTCACAAACCCAATCATGTCGAGGCCTATTACCCAAATATGTATGCTCGATAGTTTGGGCTTGTTCAATTCATCCCAACTCCTCTAATCTTTACCTTGAATTCTCCTTGGGAAGCTCAACCTCCTGGTTCGAAGCTAATGTTTCTTAAGAAAATGGGCGTATACACAACTGGCCAATTGGATCTTATTGTTCCATCATTTTGTGGCATTCCCCAGTCGACAATCATGTTCGATACCTGGTAGTCTACCTTCATGGAATCTGCCAAGGAATCAATGAGCCAAATAGTTAGTCGACTAAGTCCTCCATACAAAGCACCTTCAATGACAAGTAATCCTTTGAACCCCTTTGTGCTCCTTTTAATTTTGTTTGTTTCTTATTGACTGTCATTTTATACTATAGTGGCCCCACTCCGCGCGGTGCCACTCCTTCCAGCTGAGGGCTTACAGAAGAAAGCGTCATGAAGGGAGGAAGATGAGCTCGTCAAAGGGCATCTTAATGACAGACCTGGATGATCAACAGTAGGCAAGGATCAAGGCCCTCAAGGAGGAACCTAACGAGGTAGAGATTGTTGACAAAAGAGCGAATTTGACAAAGAAAAAGAGGAAAGTGGTTGTAATATCTAAAGAAGATAAACTTTGTCGAGAGCTTGAAAAGCATGAGTAGGCTATGAAAAAGAAGAAACTTGAGCTCAAGGCATTGGAGAAGAAAGTAACTGAAGAGGAGTAAAAACACTTTGAGAGAAAAATAGGAGAAGGCCTTTGAAGAAAAATTGGCTCATGATTAGGAAGAAAAGCAGAGGAAAGCCAAGGAAGAGAGGCAGCAGTTGAAAGAAGAGAAAAAGATTGCCAGGAAGCAAAAGAAGCTTGAGAGAGAGAGAGAGAGAGAGAGAGAGAGAAGGACAACGTTTAAAGGAAGAGGAAAAAATCAAAGAAAGGAGAAGGAAAAAGAAAAAAAGAAACAACAGAAGAAGAAGGAGGAGGAAGAAAACATAAGGAGGAAAGAAGAAGAAGAAAGAGAAGAAAAAAAGAGAAAGAGAAGAGAACAAGAAAAGAAAGAAGAGGAAAAGAAGAAGAAAAGGGAGGAAGAAGAGAAAAGAAAGATGGAAGAGCGCAGAAAAGAAGAAAAAAGAAAATAAAAGAAGAGGAAGAGAGAAGGAAGATGGAAGCAAAGCAAAAAGAGGAAGAAGAGAAGAAGAAGAAAGGAGGGCATAAGAAAATGAAAAAGCAGAGGCTAGAGGAAGAGGAAAAAAGAAAAGAAGAAGATGTAGAGAAAGAGAAGAAAGAGAAAGAAGAAGAATCCCCAAAGGATGAAGGCCTCAATGAACATGTCCAGAACCAAAGCCTTGATGTTGGTGTACTTAATCCTGAAGGGTCTCCAGTAGGGGCCATGGACATTGATGTTCAGTTACACAAGCGTTCATCCCACATTGTCGACCAATCTTCATGGTTGATGAGACTGTGGCACCATCTGGGGACACCAACAATGTTAGTGTAGCAGCCTCAGAGGAGACTTGTGCTCAAGGCTCCCTAACCCCACATTGAGATTCTTGTGTCTCTGTCATTGCTGCCTTCTTTTGAACAAGCTCATTCTCAAGCTGAAGTACCTGGCCATCTATCCCAATTGCTTTTTCGGGACAGGCATTTCACTTCAACGATAGTTGGGAGTACAAGGTCCACACCGTCATCATCACCCAGGTTTTCTCCATCAGAGCATCTTCATCAGGCTTTGGCAATGTTTCAAATTTACCTCAAGGCTGGGACTTCATCTGTGTTGCTCAATTCATTTGTTAGCTCCTTTTTCATTGATTCCGGGATAACATTACTCAGACACCCCAGCTACTTATCTGTAGATTAGCGGGCTAGCCTTCGTTTGACTTTGTCTTCTTATCTTGAAACCAATGAACAGATTCACCTAAAACAAGGCAAGAAGGCTCAAGAACAAGAGGTAAGGCTTCAAATTGAGGCTCTAATCTTGCAGTAGTCATCTGTTGTTGATCGTGTCAATTCGTTGGTGAAGAATAGTAACACATAGGTGACTGAGATCGAGAGAGTCGAGGCCCATTTGAAAGATCTAAATGAGTTGTTGGCTTTAGGATCGGCTCTTAAGGAGGCGATGGAGCAAGACTCTTCTCATTCTAAGGAGTTGCCGTAGTTGGAAGTAGACTTGGCGACTTGCAAGGCTAATTTAAAAGACTATGACCATGTCATCAAAGTGTGGTGGTCTATGTTGTCTTCTATATTTTTCCAGGCTCCTTAGGAGCTTTATTTTCATCATCTACTTGTAATGGTCTTTCATAGACCATATTCAATCAGTATTTTTTGTTAACTAATTGATGTTCCCACATTGTGGGCTTATATTGCTTAAGATATTTTTCATTTATGCTTCGTAGATGTTCTACCCCTTCGACATGCATCAACCTGTATGCATTCCCATCTAACACTTCACTTACTAAGAATGGACCCTCCTACATAGGTAACCACTTTCCTAGTTGAGGGTCCTTAGTCCCTTGGGGTAAAAGAAGTTTCCACACTAGTTCCCGTTCATAGAATGCCTTGGCCTTTACCTTTTTATTGTAGGTCATAACTACTCTTTTCTTCTGTAGCATGATGGAATTAAGCATTTGAATCCTTACTTCATCGAGGTCATCTAACTCAAACATCAGAGTCTCCTCATACTCATCATGACTTAGGCTGTTTTGTCTGGTTACCCTCAATGATTGTGCCATGACCTCTAAAGATAAGACTACGTCATACCCGTAAACCAACTCATATGCCATGGTCCCAATACTTGACCTTTTTTATGTTTGATTTTCCCACACTGTGTTGGACAACAATTCATCCCAATCCGAGGCATTATTGTTGACCATCTTTCACAGGTTATTCTTAATGATCTTGTTAGTTGATTCATCCTGCCCATTCGCCTAGGCATAGTAAGGAGTTGAGTTTAGGATTTTAAACCCATAATCTCAAGCAAATTCTTGCATTTGAGCCCCATTGAATATTAATCCTTAATCAACTGTAATGGATTATGGGATTTCATATCGATGTATTATCATTTCTTTTACAAAATGGATTACATTAATTTCGGTAACATCTCAATATGGTTTATATTCAACCCATTTTTTAAAGTAGTCCATGTGACCAAAATGAAGAAATGTATCCTCATCAATGTAGGCCTAACCTTTCCTATCATGTCGATAGCCCAACCTCTGAAGGGTCAGAGCTTCACAATAGAGTACAGGTTGGTAGCAGGGGCTTGAGGTACGAATCCATGTCTTTGACAAGCTTCATAGCCTTGGGCATAATGGATACATTCTTGTAAGAGGGTTGGCCAATAATAACTATATCGATGGATTAACTATCTTATCTTTTATGCCTGATTGATGAGTGCTACAAATCCCTTCATGGACTTCTATCATGACGAGCATGACTTCCTTGATGCCTAGGTACTTTAGTAGTAAACCATCAGCCCCTCGTTTGAAGAGTTCTAGAGGTTCCCTATATAAGAAATATCCTCTTGACTTAAGTTTTAGGGAATTATTCACCTCTTTATTGGGATTCTGTAAGTATTGAGTGAATAGTTCCCTCCAATCATCCTCTCTTTCGTTTTCGACATTCAAAGGAAGGACATTGACTTGCAAGGCTTCCTCCAATACTGAAGTTATACCTCCAAACTTTTAGCAGTTAGTGAAGCCTATACTTCTGGTAGTGATGAGGTTCTTCCGATATCCTAAGGCTAAATGTGCCATCAAGTTTTTCCTCTAGTTTAAGTCTCGAGGTACACATTCATCGTGACCTCATCAAATGTCCTTAATAGGTTCCCAACCCTGTCCCTTTAAGGCATCAGGGGTAGACTGATGCATTTGTAATCCCCTGTAGTCTGGTTTATCACTAACTATGAATCTCCATAGACCTCGAGGAATCTTGCCCTTAAGTTCTTTAGGACTTTGAGCCCTCAAATAAGGGCTTTGTATTTGGCTTGGTTATTGGTGAATTCACCTTCAAGCTTAAAGTTAAATTATGTGGTTGTGCCTCTTGGGGACTGGATAACTACTCCTGAACCAAATCCTTGTTTGATCCTGGACCTATTGAAGTATAGTCGCCATGGGGTGAGGCTGACATAAATATCTTCAACATCTATGTGAACGGGCTTGCATGGATGGTCAGCTAAGAAATCCGCTAAGGCTTGGCCTTTCACGGCTTTTTGCGAAACACAAATGAGATGAAACTCGAGGAGTGCTAAGCTCCATTTCCCTATTCGACCTTTTCACTATAGGCTGTGACAACATGTATTTCACAACATCAATTTGAGCTACAATATGTACAACATGTAAAAGAAGATAATGTCTTAATTTAACTAATGAAAAATACAGAGCTAGACACAATTTCTCTATCATCGAGTAGTTACATTCTGCTTTTTGCCGGACTCAACTCTAATAAATACTGACTGCTCGTGGCCACCCTCATTGTCTTGGGCCAACAGACTTGCAATCGATTCCTTAGTGGCTAAGATATATAACTTCAAGGGCTTGTCTCTATAAGGTAGCATCAATATAGGTGGCCTCGACAAGTACTCCTTGATTACTTCGAAGGCTTACTAGGGCTCTTCTTTTCATTGAAACTCTTCACTTCCCTTTATTTAAAGTAAAGGTGAGAATATCTTCATTTTTTCTGCCACATTCGAGATAAAGCATCTTAGAAAGTTAATATGTCCAAGTAACCTTTGCAACTCCTTGGTAGAAGGTGGTTTAGCTTGAATAATTGCTTTGGCTTTGTTTTAGTCTATCTTGATTCCTTGGCTGTGTACCAAGAAATCAAGAAAGTTACCTACGTTTACGCTAAAATCACATTACCAAGGGTTCATCTTTAATTGATGTTTTCTCATTCTAAGGAATCCCTTTTCTAAATCGAGTAAATGATCATCGAAGCTTTGGTACTTCATGACAATGTCATCGATGTATACTTCCATGAAATTTCCAATCATATCATAGAACAAATAATTCATGGCCCATTGGTAGGTCGCTCTAGCGTTTTTCAAGCCAAAAGGCATAACTACCCATTAGAAAGTCCCTATCGAAGCAAGACATCAAAATGCTATTTTTCAGCTATAAATATTTGGTTGCAGCCTGAGTGTCCATCCATGAAAGACAATATTCTATGCCCAACAGCCCCATCGACCAATAAGTTAGCTATAGGCATAGAGTATTCTTCTTTCAGATTGGCTGTGTTAAGATTCCTGAAGTCTATACAGACTCTCAATTTCTCGCTCTTCTTGACTACCAGTACTACATTTGACAACCATTGCATAGTCCTGGCAGGGTGGATGAAACCAGCATCGAGCAGCTTCTCGATTTCTTCCTTAACTTTTAATAAAACCTCACTAGTCATCCACTGAGGAAGTTGTTGGAAGGGAATGTACCCTTCTTTTGTTGGCAACCAACGCTCAACCAGCTTTCTGTTCAGGCCAGGCATCTCAAAATAATCCTAGGCAAAGCAATCGTTGTATTTCCTGAAGACCATCTTCATCTTCTCAAACTCTGATGGCTCGAGCTTAGCACTGACTTATGTTATCCGTGGGTTCTCCATCGTGCCCAAATTCACATTCTTCAAGTCATCCTGGACTTCAGCCTTCAAATCATCCAGCTTGGTTGGGGCCGTACTGCTCAACTCTTTTACTCATATGGCTTCAGGCCCATGAGGGTTGTTGGGTGTGATGCACTCAGCAAGGTCCATCTCGATTTTTCTTTCTATTAGATATCCTGATAGTCGTTTCATGGCCATTGAAATGGCCCTTGCCCTTGCATTATCTGAGTCAGACGTCAGCTCCCTTTTATTATACGAGCCTAACTCCTCTAGCTGTTCTAGCAGGCAAGGCTTAGCTTGCTCTTTGCATAGGTCTTTGAACTCCTCTTTTATGAAGGAAACATCCTCTCGAGTCTTCTGAACTATGACTTCTATGGGCTTTCCTTCTCTATTGCAGCCCACCATCTTAACAGTTCTAATGTTATCGTCGTATAACTGAGCCTTGACATTGTTTGTTGAGGTGAGAAAAGGCTTTTCATCTGCATAGACCACTTTGAATGAGTTATTGTCATTCCAAAATAATAGCAACTGGTATAAAGATGAAGGGACACACCAACTTGAGTGTATCCAGTCCTTGCCAAGTAATGCATTATAATTCGAGGAAGTATCGACCACAAAGAAAGCCGTTATTTGGGTCTTACTCCCTACTTTTAGTTCGAGGGGGAGGACTCCTCTCGTTTTAGTGGCATTATCAGAAAATTCGTAGATGGATACGTCTATTGGTACTAAATCATTATCAGTTTTTGATAAACTTCTTCATCATGGAGACCGGCAGTATGTTCACTGCTACTCCATTGTCGATTAAGACCCCATTTACAGACTAACCCTCCATATGTACCTTTATGTACAATGACTTTAAATGTTGACTCATGCCTTTAGAAGGTTTATTGAAAATGAGTTTACCTGATGCCACCTTTTCTGCTACTGGCTCGACCTGTTTTGATGTTTCACCATCGGGCTCGACTGCAGTAGGTGTTTTGGTGACAATATTCCGAAGTTCTTTTTCAGCTTCAAAAAGTTGGTCCCGTTAGGCTCTAAACTTAACAGGTAAAGTGAGGATCATATTGCAGTCGACTATTCTTTTCAGGCAACTGCCAAAGTGGAGCATGGCTATATTCCCGGTGTTACTCAAGATGTCATTTGTGATAAATTCTGAGGGTGTAAAGAACTCTATCAGTAATCCTTCATCGCAAAAATCACCAAAGTCGTCTTCACCCGAAGGTATATTTTCCATGTCTGCCCAAGAAAGGCGCTCTTGTTGCTGAGCTTTCCTCCCTTTTTCTTGGATGGCCAATGGTGTTTCTTGGTGGGCTTTCTTAGGTTTTCTAGGCTTTTGACCAATGAGCACCTACATTGTTTATGGCTCTTGGCTATTAGTAACATCGAGGATAGGGTAACATCCTCTCTAGAGCTTTTTGTGTTCTCTTGCTCAGTTCATCCACTGGCAACACCTCGACCTGGCTGACCATTAGACACTGGTTGGGTTTTCTATGGCCTTCATTTTCCCAGGGCGCCTCTTCCCTCAACTCCAACCTTTGATCGGAATTCAAGGCTCGATCACCTTGTCGTGCCATGGCTTGTTGTTTGAGCCATCTTCTCTTTTGGGTTCTCATCATTGATGGAAACTCTGGGTTATACTCATACTTATATACTGGCATGCCTTGAATGTTAGTGTTCTGAGTTGGCGAGGTCAATGTCATCCATATATCATGGTCCACTCAAGGTGGTTTGATCATCTTCGAGTGCCGACATTCCTTGCGTGGTGGCTTTTTCCCCATCCAGGGCTTGTTCACATATTGTTCCCTTTCTTTTGCCCATTTATCAAGTATAATCTTTGTCACGTGGGGTCCTAGTCCCCACCGTCGGTTGAGAGGACTTTCTTTTCTTCTTAACAGATTCCATTGGTTAAAAGTTTTTCGGTTCCATCTTTGGGGCTACTACCATAAGCCGAGTCATTATCTGGCCACATCTCTCGCACATGAAAAAGTCATCATCGTCGATCTCAAATTCCTCATCATTTTCATTGACTTCAGGCTCCCATGTCATCACCTCAGAGAAGTCGAACTTAGTTTTTCCTTTTACAGCCATTCTTAGGATACCTTCTGACATTAAGGCTTTCGATGACAAGCCTTAAGCGATCGAATGATTTCCTGCATAAGTGACAACATTTGTAAGTGTCATATCTCTATGTGCGTCAACATTTGACTCTTTATTATTTGAGGCCTAATTTACAATGATCATATCGACATCCACTAATTTTGGAAAAGGTTTGTGTCAACCTCCATGGTCTCCGTTTTGTCAAAAAATTGAAGCAATTTTTTGTTGATTCTCTCCTAGATGACATTTCGGAACACTATGCATTTGTTCGTTGAGTGGGTGAAGGAATTTTGCCAGTTACAATAATTCCTTCCACGCAACTCCTCAAGGTTCAAGACTTGATGTTTTCCTACCAGTTTGATTTGCTTAGCATTGAGCAGCAAATCAAATATCTGATCTACCTTGTTCAAATCAAAGGAATAACTCTTCATAGCTGTTGTTGGTCGATTCAATTCTTGGGCTTGTGAGTCTTTCTTTGGCCAAAGCATCACATGTGAAAGGCCTATTTCCAATGAACTCTGCCAAGTCAATTTCATAGTTTAAGTCTTGGTAGTAAGTGTCATACAACGCGTTGTGCCATTGATTCTCTTGTCTTAGAACACTCTCATATCGAGTAGCTCTCCCTGACAACTCGAACAAGTCGAAGAAAGTCATTCCTTCGAACCTCTTCCTCAACTCAAAGCTGAGACCATCCTGGGTGAGTTTCACAAACTCGACCTCAAGAAAACCACTAAGGCACCTTGATTTGGCCCTTTTATACCTCATGATAAATTATTCAGCAGTCTCTTCGGGCTACTATTATAATCTAGCTAAATCAGTCATTGACACTCCTAGGTCTGCTCGAGCGAAGTGGGATTAGAATTTGTCTTCCATTTCTTCCCAACTTTGAATCAAGTTAGGGGAGGATTTGTATACCATGTGAAAGCCTGTCCCATCAATGTGTTAGGGAATAGCCTCAGTTTGTAATAACCTTGATTTAAAAATTCTCCACATTGGGTGGTGAAACGACTAATGTGCTCCATAGTCATCTTACTGTCTTCACCCAAGAAGGTGCCAAAGTCGGGTATCTTATAACCTCGAGGGAACTCATAGTCTCTGTCAATCTGCTCAGGATATGGTTTTCTGTAGGTAGGCCGTGTAGTTCGCCTAAGACCAAGTCCGTATAGTTCCTCGAGGACACCAATAACTTGGTCTCGAGCATTCTGGGTGTACCCTTATGGTGTTGCGTCGTATGGTTGCCCCTGGGCCTAGTAAGGCCCTTGAAATGGTGGAGGCTACATATTGGGTCCTGCACCTACCCACCATACTCGTTGGTATCCAGGAAGGGGTTACCCTAGTAGTTTGGTGGGTCTGGCCTCCTGTTGGGAGGAGTCGCATGGCCGTATCCAAGGCATTTTTCTCGTGAAAAGGATGACCCAATTTGGAGGAGCTGGCCTTCTATTGGGAGGAGGCCCTGGCCTTGCATGCCCATGTCCATTCGTGCTTTAACCACATCGATTAGCTCGATACCCTTGTTGGGCATTTTGGTCAAAGTAACCGCTCCTACCATTGTGTTGGTATGGTTCTTTGTTATGGGGCGGCCACAACTCATATCGAGGTGCCCAGCTTGGATCAAACATAGGGTTCTCATGATCCTCAAACCTTTCAAGCCTTATTGAAACACTTGGTTCAATGGGATACCTTGCATGACCCTGAGCTCTATGTCAATCCCCTCGTTTGAGCTATAATTGGCTCATCGAGAGGTGGTACAGGGATGCGTTTGGTCCTGGGTTCTACTGGGTATCCAAGAGGTCTGTCTTGCCCTCCGAGCCAATGTGAGGTTTTTGGGATACCCGTTCCATTGGCCACCCTTTTACTTCTAGTATTAGGGTTTTGATTAGATTGTATGTTCTCCACGACAGGTTGGAGCACCTTGAGCAAGACTTCAGCTAGCATGTTTGGTATCATTTGAAAACCTTTCTTGATTCTCTCAAGGAAATCATCGAGTTTTTCCTTGAGGTTTTGGGATGATTCATTCGTCTTATTCCCACTCGAGTTAGCAAGTTGTTTATCTTTTCTGAGTGACATTTTGAAAATCCTCCCACTATGGTCGCCAATCTGTTGGTTGTCAACAATTTTTTTTTATCTTGTCACTAGTTAACCCGTATGGATTTTCAGTTCAGGTTATCAAAAGGACAGGTTCAGTAATGCCTCTAGACAGAGGACTTTTGCAATATAACAATAACACCCAATTTGATAAAAGATAAAACTTTCATTAATTGGAAAAT
Organism: Platanus orientalis; assembly: GCA_025762735.1. Lineage (NCBI taxonomy): Eukaryota > Viridiplantae > Streptophyta > Magnoliopsida > Proteales > Platanaceae > Platanus > Platanus orientalis. Next base: position 137 of record JAOXJP010137843.1, on the reverse strand, counting down.
AACATAATATGAATAAAAAATGTACCTTTAGACAGATTGCCACAATCATTCTCTTAAAGTCTAGGGAGAACTTCGTTGAATCCAACTGTGAGATACAATTGATTTGCTTGATATCGGGCTTTTGGAGAACTATTAAC
>JAOXJP010137832.1:0-13431 GCA_025762735.1 Platanus orientalis | reverse complement strand
TATATATACTTGTTATGTGTATAAGAAATATAGTCATTTTTTTGCTAGGAAATTCCAATACCCTAAAAAAAAGAAATATTAAAAAAAAAAAAAATTGTAGTTGTGGTAACTGAGAGTATGAGTAATTTGGTTATGACCATAATAATGGATATTGTATTGAAATTTAATTTCAGAAAAATAAAGGCTGACTTTAAAGAATGTAGCATATATTAGAAGTTTGAAAAATATCATTTTCTAGAAATTCACTTAATAAATTACATTAAAATTTTGTTTGATCTGACAAAATTTTATTTTATTGAAGAATGAGATTTATATTGGTAGAGGATGTACCAAAATGAGATTTTTAAATTAAATGCAATGAGAAATCCGAAAAAATTATTTTGTCAAAGAATGAGATTTTTGTTGGCAAAGAATGTGTCAAAAATGACATTTTTAAGTTGAATGAAATGAGAAATTCAGACATATTTGTCTGAAACACAATGTTGTAAAATAAATTATTAGGGATTGAGTGATGCCCTAAGATTTGTGCAGTCAAAGGAATAGTTGACTGATTTATTTATTAAACGTCTTGCAAATTAAATATTAGCTAAAACGTTAAAAGGAATGAGGTTAAGACCCATATAAAAATTGTCAGTGACTGGAACCTAACCGTAATGATACAATGGGATAACAAATCGTCGAGTAATATGTGAAAAACACTAAATAATATAAAATAAAGAGTAATTCATCTTGCCCATTCCTATGACTTAAACTTAATGGAAAAAAAAAAATTTGATACTGTAATATTGTGAAGGTTGAATCAATAAGACTCTTAATGAGTTTATAGATCTTTAAGATTAAGGGTTAAGGTATAGTGACTCTTCAAACAAACTCGCCAATATCAGTGTAGGAGTGAGGCCGCTCTTTATGGGACTTAGGTTGTCTTTAGAGCACTGATAACAAAATATGTACACATGACTATAAAGTGTAAGCCTTGAGAAACACTACTATGATTGTACATTTGTAATTGAATTTTAGTGTATTATAGATATATAGTTCAAAACATAGTTCATTACATGTTCTAGTACATGAAAATTCATATACAAGTGAAGGTTTAAATTTTTGTGTACTTTTATCTTATGTATAAATCTTAAATGCTCATATTATATTTTATTACTTTAAAACTAGGAAAAATTATTTAAAATAAAATTTCAAAATAACACTTAAATACTATTATTAGTGAACCGTTACAATGCTTTGATAATGTCATGCATCTTTTAAATAATATTTTATTAAGTGACTGTTTTACAATTAAATAATATGTTATATTTGTAAAACAATTAAGATATTATATTATTAAAATAATGTTTTATGGTTGATATGTTACAAAATTTATTAAATATATTAAAAGTAAACGTTGGAAGCTTTAATAAAATAATAAAAGCACCAACATTTCTCTTGTATATATATATATGTGTGTGTGTGTGTGTGTGTGTGTGTGTGTCAAACGAGTTACATGGGATGTGGTGTGTGAATTTTTTAGCAAAGAAGAAGAAAAGTGTTTTTGTGGTTGTCTTACGTTATAAAAAATATTACATAATTTACTTGATTATATTTTATATCTCCGAGCAAAGTGAAGAGTAGTGTTATTCGTAGTAAACAAGTGTAAGAAAGGTACAAATACATACTGTGGGCTCGATTGTATCATGATAACTTAATCGTCTGAACCCTATTGCATCAAGAGGGGACGATTGACGTTTTGAAGAAAGCGACCACCATATCGCGCCTTCAAACATAAACGATTCATGTGATCCCCTAAATATTTTTCCAATAAATCTCTTTTAGTCATTTGTTTTCCTTGAGTCAATAATGACCACGTTAAGATCTTTCTTCTTCTCTATAGATCTTCCAAGTAAGAAAAAGCTATAGTTTTCGGTCTCCCTACCAAAAACCCAAACTGATTTTCTGATAATATAACTCCATGTCTTAGTGCTCAATCACTCTCCTCTAAAGTTTCATAGTATGGCTCATAAACTTATAATCCCCTGATAATTAAAGCACTAATCCCAAACTGATTTTGTGATACTATAACTTCATATCTCAGTCCACTTAATCACTCTCTCCCAAAGTTTTATAGTATGTTTCATAAATTTGATCCCACAATAATTGGTGTAGCTCTAAATATCTCCCTTGTACTTGTAAGTTGTAAATAAGCACCATGATGTTTTTCCTCTTTTCATCCAGCATTTTCAATAAGCATCATGATGTTTTTCCTCTTTTCATCCAGCATTTTCTTACTTCCAATAATCTTGTTGAACAACTTCATTAACTACGATAAGTCATTAGTGCATTTCTAAACCTTAGGATGCCAATTGGTCCTAAGCCTTCCCTGGCTTCATCTTTCTCAATGTCCCATTGAATTCACACAACCTTATCCCAACCGTCCTTGAATGTTTATAACAAAGGAAAGGAGCTTTTTTTAATTATCTAAAAAAAGATTTTTTTTTGGAGGTTGGGGGGTAAATTGTAAAGAGATGGGAGCGATTCCTTTGTAAATATGAAAAGAGGGGAGAATATTATTAGAGATTTCCCTGTTATGTAAGGCTTCTGGCTGTTTGGTTTTTTGGGGAAGCTTATCCCTCTTAATGAAATTTCTCTTATAAAAAAAAGCTCCACACAACCTTATTCTATGAAAGCACACGGTCTCCAGTCTCATCTACTCAACTAATTCCTCCTAAGCTAAATTCTCTACATACTCCTCAATTATTAATTTCTGAAAAATGTTCAATTTCTTTATAGTCAGTCGATATTCTCTTTTTTGAAGAGTATAGTCACTACTGCAAGAGCATACAAATTTTAGGATTAACTCCCCCGCCTCAACCCCAAGGGTTAGCCTAGTTGGCCAGGAAGATCACATCTCAAGAAGCGGAGGTCCTGAGTTCGAAACCCACCCTCTTGGGGCCACTTCCCTCAGCTTAAAAACCCCAATTTTCCCGGTGTGGGAAAAGCAGGGAGTCCATGGATACCTTGGTATCAAAAAATAAATAAATCTCCCGCCTCATTCCTTTAAAATTCTATCCTCCATGAACTCTCTTGCATTCCTCTTGTTTTTCCTAATGTGCCCATTTAAGTCCCCTCTAAATATTCTCTCATTCCTTAAAGCTTTTATGGCTAAATTTTTTTTAAAGTTTTGTTTAACCGCTAGGAGAGAGATGGTAAGGAGAGTCCTCTACCCAATTTGATTGAGTTTGGATTAGCTAGTTCAAGTAATCTACTGTTCATCACTCATCCATAGCCTACCATGCAGGCTGATAAAGATAAAGAAATAAATAAGTTAGGGGAAGTATATCCAACATGGGTATATTGGTAAATATGCATGGGTAATTTATCCCATTAGTATTTACCAAAATCCCCTTACATTATTAAGGTATGCTGTGCTATGGATAAGCAATGAATGCTGGAAAACGTGGACCAGCTGATCCAAACGTTTTTTTTTTTTTTTTTGTTCTACACCCCATCCCAGAAGATGGATCCCCAAAGTGTAAAAGTTAAAATTGTTCAACTTGATGAATTGGTCGACCATGAGTACTGCACAGGGGGCAGGTTCAATTGAAGACAATGGAAATCAGGTCCCTTGCTACCCATAAAACTTTGCATTGATGCCCTTGTCTTACAATTCATCATCAAGTGGGAAAACTGTGCCTGCTAAGTACCTGGGCCTTGTCCATACCTCAGTGGTATAATGGTATAGCTCACAATCAGAACATGAGGAAATAAATAAATCTTCCCAGGGAAAATCCATCCTCCCAACCCCTAATGCTACCTCAGTGGCACAAAGCCCACCATCAAATGGTGAGTTTGAGTCCTTGGGAGTTGGGAGAAACCATCCAGCCTGCCCCTCTGCCACACTGGTGCACATCCAAGGGCTCAGTAGCACTATCAAATGTCGGTCCATGATCCACCTAGCTGTGTGCCATATGTAGCAGAGAGCAAATCTTCCTCCCTACACAAGCATGTCTTAACATGGTCCAATGAACACATGAGTAGGGGTAAAAACTGGTCAAATTGGGCCCAGTTGATTAACAATCAGATTTTAGAGGCTCAACCCAGACATGGCCTAGTGATCCAAAAGATAAACGCCAGATCCAGCAAAGTCTGGTTTGATCTAGACCATTTAGAACCATAAACCAGTAGGGGTGTAAATATGACCAGTTTGGGTCTATCTTCCCCTTGCCTGATTATTTATCAGATCTTAAAAGCTGGCCCAGACCTAACCACTATATCCAAAAGGCATGCCCAAACCAGTTCAGGTCAGTCCATTCCAAAGCATTAGTAGGTTAATTCAACCAATTTATAGCCCTGAAGAAGAATGCATAAGAACAGTCCCACTAAAGTTACCTGCAACAAAGATAAGGCTTTTGTGAAGCTTTCTTCCGCATCAGCTGAGAATTGCATGTATATGGGGCATATGCCTTGGTACAAGGCCAGTCTCTGTCTTACTCTCTCCCTGCAGGTCCATCAAGGTCAATGCGGTCAGCCAGCTATGAAGTTCATATAATAGGTCAACAAGAGATCACAGTTCATAACCTGCTCATAAGAAAATGAAATCTAGGCATGCCATAATTCCAGCCATGTTCTAAATAAGCTGAAACTCACATACTCAGTGGAGCTGATTCAGCTTTCAAAGGTTCCAATTTTACTCAGCTTCTCAAAGCCTAAGAAATTTAAGAGGGATACTCAAGTCATAATGGAAAGAGAGGATGAACTGATGAAGCAATCCTCCCCTACACAACGCTATAAACAATCACTCACAAAGCATGACAGGGACTCACCAATCAATGCATTGTTCAAAGGAGACCTCTTGGGCTAATTACCCCATGATAAGATTATGTCCACCATCCAATCCTTAGGCATTGCCTGGAATGCTCATATTTATACAAGCATCCAGAGGAAGCGAAGGATCGGATAGTTAGGGTATCCTGCCATATCCTATCTAGCTAAGGAGATCACCTAGGCTAAAATAGGATGCAACCACTCTGCATGGTCTCCCTTCCTCCCACCATGACTTGAATTTTTCTTCTCAAAAGAATAGCCTGATGAGTTTTTTTAGTAGAGATTATGAGACTCACTCATTTGTGAAGGCAAATATAGTGCCAGAAGGTCGATAATGGCTCAGTAGGATAGCCATGAAACCAGTTCTAGTAAAGACTACAATTGAGGTGCCAAGAGTGTTGGACATCATGGTTGCATGGAATGCGAACATCTCACTCGTATGGTTCTACAAAACATAAAAGCTTCCAGTAAGAGTTCAACATTCATACATAATGAATAGAAGAAAAAAAAAGGGGGGCACTGCAGCATAAGGATTAAGTGACAACAAGTAACCTTGAAGGCCTGACCAAGATTAGAAGGCTTTTCGCCCCCATCCATAGTTGCTTCAGTCCTTAAAGAGACCGTGTGCATCACCTTCACGGCTTTCAGCGGGAACCTGTGTGATAGTGAGATAAATGGCTTGCATAATGTGCAGAGGTAAAAGTAGCCTATACTCAAAAGCAGCCACATTATAGCTTAATTGCATCAGAAGGCAATGTGGATGTTTCTTAAAGTTAAAGCTGTTGGTAATCAATTTCAAACTTGGGATCAGCTGATCCGGATGTGGACACTGGATTGGCCAAGCTGAAATGGTCAGATTGCTGGATCGCAGATCAGATCACTCTCAGATCGATTTCATGGTCATACTGCAAAACTAGATTTCAGAATCCATGTTGAAGACTGTTCTGTATATTTGCTTCATGAACCAGTGTTACATGGAATGGCCACTTAATGCTGAATCAAACAATATAATGTCTCAGTTCTCCTTGGAGTTAAGCTCTGAACGATTAGAGATGGCAATTTGCATCAGGAAGATTAAAATATCTCTCCTTCTTTGTTGATTGGGGGAAAACCATCGACCAAGTGGGCCTTTACAACAATAACTAAGCTTAATATGAGATAAGTTTTCTTCATTTTCATATTATATGCTTCTACATAATTTAATACTATATTTGTTAAAGCTGCAGGCCTACATCTCCACTGCTTTTCATGTTAGAGCCATACACTTATGTTTATGTCACAAACCTACTATATGCATAAAAATGAACTTTCATGGGATTAAGGAGTTGAGTTTCAAGCATCATGGAGTCGTCTTTCAAAAGGTACTTGTGCATCTGTGCCAAGAAAGGACTAGAAGTCCTACCCACCCTTGTGCATTGCACCAGAAACGAATGCAGGGTGACTAGGACCCACCATATGAGGTTTCTTACCAACGAGTGTCACCTAGGCTAAGGTTGAATCTGGCCATTGTACCTAACCACCCAATTCATACTCTTTTTCAAAGCTGCCAAATCACTTTTTTTTTTCTTTTTTTCCACAAAAGAATGATAATTGTATATTAAGGAAATTAGGGTCCACCTAACTGGTTCAGTTATCTACATAGGAGTAACCCTATGTGGGACACGTCAAATGGTGAGTTCCAACCCCACTAGGGGTGCAAATTATGCCAACCCAAACTCAACTGATCTTTAGGTTGGGTTGAGCTAGCATTTTAGAACCTCATGTTGGGCTTGGGTTGAGGCATCGGGCAAGCCAAGCCCAACAATATATATTGCATATTGTATTTTTATCTGTGTTTAGGTTGTCCATCAACCTGATGTAACCCACCTAGGTTGCACCCTTACACTCCCTCCTCATGTGCACCATGTATAACTGCTGTCCTGCCCCACCCTAACAACCTATTTAAGAAGCTGAAAATAGAAGAGCTTACTTTCCATGAGCAGTTTCTCCAGAGAGCATGACTGCATCAGCACCTTCACGAACTGCAATGGCAATGTCTGAGACCTCTGCTCGGGTTGGTGTAGGATGAACAATCATGCTTTCCAGCATATTTGTTGCCACAATAACAGCTTTCCCCATGCTACGGCAAATCCTAATAATCTCTTCCTACATGTAAAAGCAAAATGTTTTCCAAAGAAGTTCAGTAAGTGACTCAAGTCAAGTTGATACATTTAAGTAGGCCCTGAGAAATATTTTGAACAAGCAACAAATTCTGACCAAATGATGTTTCCTCTATAGTCCATCTTCAATTAGAAATAAGAAGACTACCTGCAGCAGTGGAACCTCCTCAATAGGGAGCTCAGCACCAAGATCTCCCCTAGCAACCATAGCCTACATATAATTTATCTATACGATCAGGACAATTATAGATGACTTTAGGAAGAAAAATCAAATATTTCCCATGGTTTGATTTCATAACCATCCAATTTAAATAGAAAACTTTCCTAGATCATCTGTAGTACTTTTTGCCTGAAGATATAAGAGAGTAAATTGATCAAAATTGTTCAATTAGATCAGATTTTGGAGTTGGAAATCCTCAATGGTGGGTCCCACTCCCCTATATGTATCTCACATGCATGGCCATGCCATTATTGCTTGTTTTATTGTTCAGTTTTTATGCTTTAGCTCTTTGTTTGTATAGGGCTTTGGGGATGCCTTATCCCCTCTCAATGAACAAGTAATGCCAGATGGGTGACTTGAACAAGAACAGCAATCAAAACTGACATAACAAGCACTAGCCAAAAGAACATTGTCCATGTGTTCCTCATATACACTAACAAAGATAATGTAGATGTCATTTTTATATGAAAGGCAGAGCAAGCACTGGAAGGAAAATTTGCATTTTGAGCTTTACAGTCAAGGTAGGAAGACATTCAAGAATGTAATGTTGACAAACTACAATGATCTTAGTTACAAGGAACAAACTGGATGTCCATATACATTGTCAATAAAATCGCATACTTAAGAATCAGTCAAAAAGACGGTATATAATTTCACTAAATTAATGTGAGCAAAATTTTGTTTGGAATCCTACAAATCCTCTTACTTACACCCATCTCTAGGCGCTTTCTCATTAAAATTCTTTGCAGATCAAGAGATGTCCAATGGAATTTATACTTCTCAATGAAACCACCACCTTATTTATATATATGCCTTGGAATTTCATCAAAATCATTAGGAATGGAATGTATTCCTCCATAAAGAAAGGTTGCCTGACCACTAACCTTTCTACCTAATGAAAGGATAACTCACATGTACAATATGGAACATGATAAGATCATGGATGAAATGTTCAACCCACCGCTTATTTCCAGAATGTGATCCAAAATATTTGCTTGCAACCAAAGAACACAAACCTTTTAAAACCAGCATGCAAGCATGGGAAGCAAATTATGATAGGGAACAGACACTTCAAAATGTCAGGTTCTTGCCATATCTGGGTAACATAGCAATGCAAGCATTTGGCTACATTAACCTCATTCTAAGAGTTGAAATATTTTTACATTGATGGTTGTTTCAATCCATTTTGTTTTGACCTAGTTATTATCATACATTAAACTGTCAAATCTACATCGAAAAGTTGGAAGCGTCCAATATTATACAGCAACCCATTTTGAAGTATCAGAGTAACATAAATGCACGGTGTTAAATCAACACAATTTGCAGTCATTATGTAATTTGTTTGGTTTAGCAGCAACTTGAGAATGGTAATACAAAGATTCAAGCGATCACCCCATCAGATGCAGTAATAATTGAATGAAGATTTGGTATAGAGTCTGCACTTTCAATTTTAACAATCACATGTATATCTGCAGCACAGCCTGCAAAACAATAGGGAAGGAACTATAGCTGGTAAGACATGAAATCCAATACTGATAAAAAAATGTAATCTAAATTTAAATGCACTAGTGTCTAAAAAAAAATTTGTTTCATATATTTACTTCGCAGATAATCCTTTAACTCATGGACCACTTTTGCATCTTTGACAAAGGAAACAGCATAGAAGTCTACTTCATTGTCCACTCCAAACTTAATATCATCCCAATCTTTTTCTGCAGAGAGAATCAAGCAAACAGTTATCTGCATTTGCAAGAATTAGAAGATACAACCATTTAATTAAAGAGCAAAAAAGCTTCCACTGAGCAGGAAGTAACAAAACAAGAATTTAATGGCATTATAAAGAATATGATTTGGGGCTCCGAGGTCCTACCCGTGATGGATGGCAGGGTAGCACTTTTTCCTCGGACATTCAGATGCCGTCTTGACTTAAGCTCCCCTCCATCAACAACTTCACATTTCACTGAATCTTCTGTCTTGGATTTTACCATTAATGACATCATTCCCCCTAAAACAATAAGTTGAGTGTCAGTTGTGCTAGATCATTGAAGCATGAAAATTGTTCACAGTTTCTGGACGTTTCAGATAATTGTCTTGCAGAGAAAGGTTTAAGAGCTACAAGAAATGGATGGAAGGCTTGCAGTTTTGAACAGAATTAGAATTGTTGCACTTTACTCCATAGCATTCTGTTTTCATCTGATACATACAACTCTGCAATTCTATCTGAGATAAAGAAAGGGGACCTAAAAAGTCCTGGTCCACTTGAATCATAGGGTTCAGCAGTAAAACAACAAACTTTATTCCCATTTTCCCCAGGAACGGTCCGAAACTTCCAAAATAAAACAGGAACATGTTTTCACAACCAAAGTGATCAAAATGCATATGTTTTTTTTTTTTTTTTTTTTTTTTTTTGATTTATTAGGGAAAATTAACTTTTGCTTGGTACAAATGTCTCATGATAATCACACTAGAATGGTGCAGTTTTAAATAACCAAAAAGAAGTTTCTGCATACCATCAACAAGAAGCATATCACCCACTTCTACGTCATTAACAAAATCATCGTAATTTACGCTGACACATGTCTCTGTGCCAACCCCTCTTCTAATTGTGAAAGTGAACTCCTGACCACTTGCTAATGTGATTGGTTGTGGTAAGTCCCCACTCCTAACCTCAGGGCCCTGGTTACAGAGAAAAGATAAATAAATAAGACAACAATCAGAAGATATAGGTACAAGTATATCAGAAAGAAGGTTACAACCATTTTTGTGCTCATGTATATACCAATGAATGTCCATGTTCACATCTTGATTGTAGAAAGACAAAAATACCAATAAGTGCCCTCCCCAATCCCTCCCAAAACCCAATAAAAAATTATGAGAGCCTACCACTTGCTTATGTACTTGCATGGGGTATTTGTCCCATACATGTAGTATATTAAACCATATGCAAAACTTGATTCAATTATTTGGCAAGGAGCACAAACCCCAGACAATGAATGAAAGAGAAATTTGAAAGCTGATCCATGACCACCATAGCTCAATTGTGAAAGCTATATCATTGAGTTGGGTCATACTTTCAAATTTCCCTTAATAAAGAAGAGGAGATCTGATATACCTAAGGGTAGACCAGAATGATCTTCATGGGAAGCAGTGCCTATTGCACACATGCAAAGCATATATCCCATTGTTAGACACTGGACAGGTCACACCTGAAGATCTACTAGGACGAAAAGAGACCAATCAAGTGATGCTAACCATCCAATTTACTGAGTTCCTTCAGGCAGTTAGAAAAGACTCTATATGTATTGCATTTCCATAGGCAGAGTGGTACAATAGATCTCCTTCATCTAGTGAATGGTATCAACTTCTGTTATCATTGATAACAGAGTAACCCGACATACAAATATTATTACATATTAATCCACAACCTTTTTCCTTGACAAACTGAGTAGAGTCCGTAGACTAATTGACCTCAAACCAATGAAACTTTCAGGAATCTCGCCTAGTAAATTAATAATGAAAGAATAACATAGTATGAGGAAAACCTACCTTAGTATCAAGCATAATGGCAATGACATTGTCCTTGGATTGAGCATTGTATTCTTTAACAAGGTCAATTACTTTCTGATGTGAAGCATGGTCTCCATGGGACATATTCAACCGCGCAACATTCATACCAGCCTCAGCTAATTTCCATATCATTTCTCGCGTGTTGGTAGAAGGACCGATTGTGCAGACAATCTTTGTCTTACGCCTAACCGTTGGCTTCAGCCACATGCCCACCGATACATCGCCAAGCTGCTGAATGCCCTGGAGATGCTGAAATTCCTCCTCTCTCTGATCAGCAATGAACACCATTGACTAATGAGATAATATAACACTCTTATATTGTAACAACTAGTTAAGTATCAGTATGTTTTCTGGTAAATACCATATGCTTCTTTTAGTTGGAGATTCCCCCCCCCCCCCCCAACCAATATCTACTTGAAGACATATGCAGATAAACAAACATGTAAAAAATTCGTATTCAACATTATAATCTCTACGCTAAAATAAAAATGCACTGCAAAACCTCGTTTCCACCAAAACTTAAGAAGCAGCACAGAATTAGGCTACCAAGACAGAACTTAACTTCATAGCAACTAAAATTTAAGAAAGCATAAGTTATTTTTCTCTGTTTAATCCTCCCTATACAGAAATAACTATGAACCTAGGTGAAAAACGAAAACAACACGAAGAATTGCGCAAAAAATTAGATCGATTTAGCTAATCAGGAGCATCTACAGGAAGATCAAATGATGCTAAAACTCAAATCACATAATTTATTCTTTTGAAAGAGAAACAAAAACTAAACAACCACATTTCCAGAGGGAAAAGAAAAAATCGCTCAGAATGTTTTAAGAAAGCAACAACAACCGTTAGCACGTCTTCCGGAGACACCGGGAGAACTTCCGTCTCAGCTCGTGCAGATCTCCTCGCTATGACCGGAATGCTGCGAACGACTCGCTCACTCTTCCGTTCTTTTCCGCCGTAAACCTTCGCCGGAAAACCAGAAGGCCTCTTAAGCTTTTCCACCGGAATCTTTGCTGATCTATAACGAGAGCAAACAAAGGAGCCATGAACGGGTCGAGTAACTACGACTTGCGCCATTGCAGCAGAGATCTATACTGAAGAGAAACACAGAGATGGAGCGAAAGAGAGAACTTCTCGAGGAAAAGGAAGTTGCAGATAATGAAGTTTTCAAAGAAATCGAACGAAACTACACTTGTGTTTCTCTCGCGCGGTATGAGGAAATCGCCGCTAAATGAAGCAGAGATTTTAAAAGAAGAGGGGAAAGCTTCGTTTATATCGAAGATAGGGAGAAGTCTCTATCTGTAGCCGACTCTCACAACGGTTAGGTTTCATATTTTAATTATGTTCACGAACTACCTTATTAATTAGCGCCGATAATCTCCACCTATATTTGCTCCTTCTTCATCTTTGGTTTTTTGGGGGCGGTGATCAGCTGTAGCAATGTTTTTGTAGCTTTTTGTAGCATGAACAAAATAATCACAAAAGTTCTTAGAGATAGGAAATCATTTTTTTATATGGCCCTGCTCTAAGTAAATCTGGTCTAGGTGTCAACTCTTTTGAATCATCACGTTCACTAGTTATGATGAAATGGAAGTTGTAAAAATACAGGAGTAGGTGGTCAATAAAAGACATCAAATTCAAAAACACGTCGTGTGTCAATCAATGACACGCCTTTAGAGGTGGTCTGTCTCAAAACAGACAATCATTCCCCTCATTTAGGGAACTGTGCCTAATGCAACTCGGGTCAGACTCAATTAAAGGAGCTCAATTGGAGGGACAGGTTCACTTAGCTCATGCAAGCCTAACTCGGCACAAAGGCAGCCCTACTACCTCCAATTATTAAGGAGGGAGGATTTGTGTCCGCTCCTCTTAACTAATATTTTTCAAAGCGGGTACATCATCAGCTTTGAAAAGTGATTTACATTTTTTTTTTATTTTTTTTATTTTAAGGTGAGAGGGGGTGCATATCACTTTTCGGCATTGATATACCCACCCCCTGATGGGGGTGTCAGGAATGGAGAGGAGCGTTAATTAAGAGGAGCGTATCCAATCCAATCCTTCGGATACCATATTGCAAAAGCCAATTTGAAACAATACTAAAATATTCAAAGAGCCTCTAATAACATGAGAAACTAATTAGTAGCAAGTAGTATGAAGCATTAGCAAATGCAGCAACATCATACTTTCTATAATAGATTCTAAGTGTGTAATAGTACTAATGACTATATCCATATGCAGTACCCAAATAGACTATAAACAATATTTTAACATGAGGAAAAGAAGAAAGATTTGTTGGTGCATTTGGACTCTTTTCTAGATAAGTATTGCATTATCTAATAGATTAATTTAAATGGTCACCCCTGCAGAATGCACAACAGCCTCTGAATTTATGAGTCTTTCATATATCCTGTCAAATCTAATTCAGTAGGCTTTTAAAATTCACTTCTGCTCATGATACTGTTAGTTTTAGTATTTGTTTAATGGATTCCTGATTTTTGTGTCTTCGAAGAGTTTAGTATTGATTTAAACCCAACCAGGGGTATCCTGGGAATCACGGAGAGCAGCACCTTACAATGTCATGACCAATCTGATCCGGGATCGGTTTATGAACGCTTCCCTTAACAAACTCATCACTGCTCCTTGTCAGGGGTGAACACATCAGCGTTGAGA
>JAOXJP010137821.1:0-13431 GCA_025762735.1 Platanus orientalis | reverse complement strand
CCATTTTTTGAGCGATTTGGCATATATGTACAGGGGATGCTGCTGGTTCCTTTGTAAGATGCCGCCTTGGGTCATATTTGCGAGATTTGAATTTTGAGGTGTCTCGGAGCTACAAAAGTTGACAGATTGGTTGTTGGATTCCCGGGCAACTACCGGGAGCTTTCCGAAGCAAAATCGCTTGAACAAATTAGGTTTCTGTAGTTGCCTAAAGCTGGGTGGAATTGAATGGTAAATCATTCCCTGAATCAAGGGCTCGTGAAATGCTTTATTGAGGACAAGGAAGATTTTAAGAAAATGGCCCTGACCTTACCACATTATGAGCTTGGGAGAACTTTTATAGGCATTTCCCGTGCCAAATACAGACAAAATGCACTTTTTGGGTTTGGGCAGAAATGACTATTTGGACCCCAAATTTTCTGTAAATTAGCATGAATCTGATAGTTTTGTGGCCTTGAATTTACAGTGGTCTGGCCATTGACTATCTGAATTTCTGATTTGTGGTGCACTCCCGGGAGTCGTTCGAGCACCTGATTTTTAAACCTGATTTTTTCATGTTTTTTTAGAGTTTTTGAGGGAATCTTGGCAGATAGATTTTATGAAAGCCCTGACTCCTTAGACATCTTTTTGAAGGCCTTGCGATTCTGAACAAATGGACACCAATTGATCCTGATTTGGATGCCTAGAGAGCATTCTGGCTCGAAAATAGTAAAAAGTAGAAAAATAGCCCCTTAACCTTTTGAGGAAGATTTGAGATTTTTTAGAGGTTTGAGACTTTGAAATTTCTATCTCAGACCTAAAGATTTGAAGCTAAGGCCGAGGCCGAGGCATGGCCACTAATTTTTCTGGATTCGGAGATCGGATGAATCTTTGAGGGTCTTATAAGGTTCATTTCTTGGTCAGTGTTATCATAAATTGAGAGATTGGTTGTTGCCGTTTTTTGGCAATGTCTGACCTGTGATGGGGCTTTTGAAGAAGAGAGACCCAGGGGTGCATGGGTTCTGAAATTACACCATTTGGACCATAGGAGAGGCTCTAGGGGTCCTTTGAGAGTCTAGGGGTCATTTTCTGAGTAGAAAGGGTAAAATTATAATTTTTCACCCGAGGGTCAAAAAAGGTGAAAATATGAATTCTTTTCCTGTGATGCTTCATGACAAGAAGGCTAATGTAGGCTGAGAAATTCAGTGATCTAGATGACAGATAGTGAGTATTGAGCTCTTGAAGGTAGAAGGGTAAAATGGTAATTTTTTTAACTATGATGCTTTACTAGAGAAAGGCTTACAAGAGGTGGAAAACTTACTTCTGACTTGAATGGGGTTCTAAAATGTGGACCCTCAAAGTCCCAATGGTACTTTTGAATGAAATTAGGGTTTGTCCTAAAATGGTGCTTTTTTTGCTGTAATAAGGTTCTTTAACTTATTCATTTGTGACTGGAACATCTTAAAACACTTCCTTGGGAATGCCTAACCTCCTAGAGTTCAGGTTTTCTCTTCCTAAGCCAAGGGTGCTTAGAGTCTTGATGCCTAAATGTTGTTATGCTATCCTTATGCTATCTAATAACCCGAGTCAAAATTTGGGTGCTGACACATATCGTCTTGTATATATAGTAGAAGAATGTCATGTATAAATAGAATCATGTGTATTATCATGCCTAGTTCCTACATGATGAACCATCATGATGAGTGTACAGATATTGTGATAACTAGTAGATGATGTATGTACACTAGCACATACCTACATGCTAGAAATTGTTATGTATTTTATATGGAGATGTACTCAATATTTTTTTATATTGAAATATTCGTGCTCTACCCGTCCGGTTCCGTAGTAGGTTGTGCACATATAGTAGAAGAATGCCATGTATGGATCTCACCCATCCATACCATTTTTCAAGTGTGATTTAGTGTATGTGCACAGTTTGGAGTACCTTGAGGTCGAAAGGAAGGCATGTGTCAGCACCCAAATTTTGACTCGGGTCATGTGATGGCATAAGGACAACATAACAATATTCAAATAATAACATTCCAAGCACCCATGCCATAGGAAGAGCAAACCTAGACTCTAGAAGGTTGGGCATTCCCAAGGAAGTCTTTCTAGATGTTCCAGTCACAAATGAATCAGTCAAAATACGTTATTACAACCTAAAAAGAACCATTTCAGGGCAAACCCTAAACTCGCTCAAAAGCACCATTGGGACTTTGAGGGTCCACATTTTAGAACCCCATTCAAGTCATCAATAATTTTTCCATTTCTTGTAGGCCTTTCTCCAATAAAGCATCATAGATGAAAAAATTACCATTTTGCCCTTCTACCTTCAAAAGCTCAATACTCATTATCTATCACCTAGATCACCGAATTTAAGAAACTACATAAGCCTTCTTGTCATGAAACATCACAGGTAAAGAATTCATATTTTCACCTTCTTTTGATCCTCGGGTGAAAAATTACCATTTTACCCTTTCTACTCAAAGAATGACCTCTTGACCCTTAAAGGAACCCTGAAGCCTCTCTTGTGGTCCAAATGAAGTAATTTCAAAACTTATGCACCCCTGAGTCTCTCTTCTTCAAAGGACTCATCACAGTGCAAACACTGCTTGAGAACGACAATAGCCATTTTCTCAATCTATGATAACCCTGACTAAGAAATGACCCTTGTTAGAGCTCTCAGAAATTCATCCAATCTTCAAATCTAGAAAGGTCAGTCGCTATACCTCGGCCCTGGCCTTAGCTTTAAGTCTTCAGGTCTGAGAAGAGAATTTTGAAGTCTTGAACCTCTGAAAAATCTCAAATCTCCCCCAGAAGGTCAAAAAGCTCACTTCTCGTTTTTTTCTCTTATGGAGCCAGAATATTCTCTAGACCTCCAAATCGAGATCAGTCGGTGTCCATTTCTTCAGAATCTCGAGCCCTTCGAAAAGATGTCTAAGGAGCAAGGACTTTCATTAAATCTATATATCAAGATTCCCTCAAATACTCCAAAAAGTTCGACAAATTAGGTCTAAAAATCATGTGCTCAACCGACTCCCGGGAGCGCATCTGGAATTAAAAATTTAGATAGTTTGTGGTTATACCACTGTAAATTCAAAGCCTCAAAATTATCAGAACCACACTAATTTATAGAAAATCCATGACCCAAGCAGTCATTTTTTTTCAAACCCAGAAAAAACATGTTTTGTCTATATTTGACACTCGAAATGCGCTTAAAAGTTCTCACAGACTCGGAATGCAGCAAAGTCAAAGCTATTTTCTCAGTCTCACCCTTGTCTTCAATAAAACATTTCACAAACCCCTGGCTTAGAAGATGTCTGACCATTCAATTTCACTAAACTTCAAGCAATTACAAAAATCTAATTTGTTCAAACGACCCTACTTTAAAAAGCTCCCAGCCACTGCCCGAGAATCCAATGGCCGATCTGTCATAGCTCTGGGACTCCGTAAACTTCAAATCCCTCGGATATGGCCCAAAGATATATTTTATAGAAAAACCAGCAACATCTCTTATACAATTTTGTCAAATTGCTTGAAAAATGGTTTTTAACCTAATTTCCTACTCAGGTACCATAATCACCCATGGTCAGAAGTTGTGAGTCACCTGGACTGGAGAGCATCTATTCCTGGGCCACCCTCATATCAATTTTACCATCTTGCCCATTCAAATTACATCTAAGAGCTTTTTGGCAAAAAAAAAACCTTGATTTCACCCCTTACCTTTTTCATAATTTGATTCTGACTAGACTAGTGCGACCGAAGCATCTGTGACTTCTAAAATTGATATTAACTGGGCCGACTTTCGAGCTCGAGAGGTCGCATGGAGTGATGGCAATGATAAGGTTCAAAAAAGTCAAAAATCAAGATATTATTCAAGATTAGCTAAAGTGAGATATTTTGCATTAAATGCATTATTATCTTTAGCTCATTAATTACAACCCTTAGATTTGAATCTTCCCATTTTCACTCTCACATCTCACCCTTGGATCAAGGGATTGAAATTCAAAACCCCATGGAACCCCTTAGAGCCTCCCATCAAGCATCCCAATCTCCCCACCTTTAGGTGTGCAACTAATAGGGATTTACCAATTGGCATCTTCCATATCACCCCTATCTCTCCCCCTATCCACCCTCATTAGCACACTCCCCATCTCACCATCCATTGAAGAAGCATAAACCCAATCTAACCCTTGGACTTGCCACCTCACCTATCCATGCCTCTCACCTTAGATCAATCCCCACCCTTAACCTAGATCTAATCCTAGCCATCCACCTAGTTTAGGATAAGATCAATCTTAGCCCTCCACTTAGCAACTCTCAAACTTCATCCCAGCCCTCCATCCCATGAATTTGAGGCTATAAATAGCCCTAATTTTGTGGTAAAAAGGGTTGGAAACTGAAGAACCCTAAACCTAAGAGAAAAAGAGGAGGAGGAAGAAGAAAAAGTACAAAACCCTTCATTCCAAAGCAAGGTAAGACTAAAACTAGCTCTAATTCATCATCTACATTCAAATCATGTTAGTTTGATCACTGTAATGTTGTCCAATTTATGCTAGAGCACTGCTTTAATTCGGGTACAAGGTAGAGGCTCAACAGCCTCTACTTTGTTCTTATTTCTGACATAATTTAATGTTAATTTTTGTTTGAATTTTGTAGAGGTCTGCTTGAGCTCAATTTTTACTATGTTATAATAGACATATGTAGGGTATTTTGTATTTAAGTTTGTAATTTTTAGAGCTGTGGAAGGCCTCAATGTGGCCCCCCAAACAGACCAAAAAAATCGGGTCTTTTGAGACCTAATGTTGGGAACATTTGTGGAATTTATTTTGAATTATCTATGTATGATTTTGAGCTCAATTTTTTATATGTTTTTCCTCTGTATACCTACTATGAGCATGCTTGATTTTAGAATTTTTACAAAACCCTAAAGGCTCCAAAATTGAGAAATCCAGTTGCTGGATTTTCTCTCAATAATTAACGCCTGTTTTTTAGTGAATTAAAAAATAGGCGTTGGACAAACAGGCGTCAGGGATAAATTCAAGCATTGAGATCTAGGACCCACCCTAGGGAGCCCTGATTATCCCAAAACCTGTCTTAAGGCATCTTCTGACATCTGAGAGTCATCCCTGTGCATCAACACCTCTGTGGGCCCTCATTTCCTCCCAACACCTGTTTTTTCAATAAACAGACGTTGAACAGAAATTCAGGCATTGGGGTGGTTTCCAGGCGTTAGGCTTGGGTTTTAAAAATCACTTTTTCAAAAAATTAGTTAAGTGTGAGTCTGCCCTAGGGTTAGTCCTGAGACATAGGAGAAACTTCACCCCTCTTGGCCTCATGTGGGTAGCCCAAAAACCTAAAATGGTTGTTGATTTTACACCCAATGCCTTTTTTCCCCTTGAATTATAATTCAAACGTTGAATAAACAAGCGTCAGACTAAAAACAGACGTTAGGCCTGTAACAGATGACTGATTGGCCCACTTTGGGAGATCATATCTCCATGTGGCCTATGCCCAGGACCTATAGGGTTGCACAGTGTAAACCTATAAGACTTCCTCTTTCCCTAACTCAGGATCCCACAATGCTGGGACCCACCTAAATACCCTAAACAGTGGCACTAAAGTGCCTACTTGGTCAGGTCTCCCAATGCATGTTTTCACCCTGAATTAAAATTCAGGCGTATGAAAAAACAGGCATTAAGCCTGGAACTCAGAAAAATTAATCTTCTTACATTTCTCTCCCATTTTTTAGGGTTAACCCCAAACCCTAAAAGGACAAACAACAAGCTATTTAGAGGGATCATTGATCCCTCTAAAGACTAGAACCTTGAGGGGTTTCTTGTATGTAGAAAATGTCAAAATTAAGAATAGTTTGTGGACTATTCACAAGCCAAAGCTTGTTGTTCACCCTAAATTAATTTCTGGCGTTGGAAAAATAGGCATTAAGAGCTAAAACAAGCGTTAGGCTTGAGAAAAATTCAACAAATCTCCAACTCACATTAAAGAGGTTTTTATTCTTAAATTCACAAATAATAAAGCACGATTATGAACATAAACTTAAAACTCATATGAATGGGAGAAGCCGCCCTAAAAGGACGGGTATTTGGGGTGCCTAACACCTTCCTCAAGTGCAACTAAACAACTTACCCTAATCTTAAGAACTAAGACTAGTACTAAGAGTTAAACCCTAGACTTTCAAGTCTAGTTTCCTTATTTTCCCCAAAAAGAAGGACCGATGTCCAACTCAGTCGGTTAACCCTGAGTTGGTGGTGACTCCAAGCAAAAGCTCGAACCCTCTTTCGTGGAGGGGCCGACCGCACGAAGCGCGAGCCGAAGTGGGCACGTCTATGTCCACAACATGCAATTAATGCTTTTATTTCTTATTAGTTTCAATTTTATTTACTTTACACTTTATATTATACATTCATTTTGAGATGTATTAAGTTTGAAGTTCAACTTTTGAAACTCGTAGTTTTATATTCGAGTTGTGATGATAGAGGTTTTAACTCTTATTGATGATGGGAGGTTAATGACATGATAGTATGTTTATATGTCATGTTCTTATTTCCACTGCACATAGAGGCTTATGATTAGATGCAATTGATTTTTATTTCGTTGTGCATATTGTATTTAAGGTTAAGTTTCTGAGTAACCTACAGGGTAAGGTAAATCTGAAAAATTTATTATAATTGATATGGATTTGGTTAGTAGGGACCCAGATTCATGTCTAAATAATGTTTTAAAATTTGGGGTCATTACAAAGCCCAAGCTCGAGCCGAGCTCAGCCCTTAGGCTTGTGATAAGCCTAAGCCAAGCCTGAGCTTGATCCTTAGGTGATGAGAACTAGGCAAAACTTGGCTCGCTAATAGCCCTAGTTAAATCACACCAATCTCACCCCGATCCATGTTATTCTATGTCCAGTTAACTCCAAAAACTCGTTGAAATAGAAAATTTGCAGTAAGAAAAGGTTCTGTGACAATGAAGTGTTTGTAGTGTTTATAATGAATTATAATCTGACACGTGTTGTGTTAAGGGTTAAAAGTGTTCAAATGAAAAAGTAGGTGTCAAAAAAGAGACACCAAATTCTAAAACACATTGTTTATCAATTAATGACATGCCTATAGAGGTCTTCTCAACACAAATTCGTTAACCTATGAAAAACTTGATGTGAACCCGTATGAATTCACACGGGAAATATGGTTTAGAATGTATTTTTTAAAAATTTGTCGATTAATGTTTTTTGTCAAATGGAAAATTAAAAGATTGATAAAAATGAAGAAAATAAATTTAAAAATTAGTTTGAGGAAAGTATCTTAGAGAGAATAGAAGGGAGAGAAAAAAGATACATACCATTTTTTTAAATAAAGGGATAATAGAAGTGCCAGATAAGCGCAACCTTTGCTTGCCAATGGGGTTTGAACATCCTTTTAAAAAAAAAAAAATAGAAGGATAGAGAAGAAAATCATTTTTAGTTGTGTAAACATAACTTACCTTTCCTTTTGTATTATAGATTTGCCAATGAACCTTTTTCTATAAACGTGTAGTGACCAAACAATATATATGATTATCTAGGTTTAGATTATATTTAAGACAAAACAATTATATGAAATTCTTATTTTTTATTTGTTTTTTTATTATAAATTTCAAAATATTGTGTTTCCATCTTCTTTTTATAACAACCTTAAATGAAACTCTCAAAATCCACCTCTCTATCCTTAAAACTTCTCACTTTATTTATTCTTTATCCATAAATTATTTCTTCATTTAGTTTTTACTAACCATCAAACACACATAATTACCAACACTAAAGAGGCTTTTGAAAATATATTAAATAAGAATGAAAATTTTATTAAGTGAGAATGCAGGTCAATAGTTAATGAATTAAAAGATGAATATGGGTTTGCCAAAATGATCTAAATCTTCGATGAATTGCTAATCTACTTGTTTTTTGGGTTTTGATTTTAGTGTTTTTATTAAGCTTATATTAATTTGTTATTGTTATTGTTATTTTGGGACAGAAGATGCCAAAACACTCAAGTTCATAACATATGTAGCAATCAAAATAATATATATGATTATATAGGTTTAGACTATGGTTTGGATATAACAATTTGATTTTGTAATTATTTTTATTATAAAATTTAAAATAATTTAATTTTAAATGATAATGTAGACAAAATATACATATTTTTTTAAGAAATACAAGTCTAGCTCATTACCCGTGCAAAATATATATATATATATATATATACACACACACCAGAGATGTCATCGCCATTGAACACTAAAGACCCACGATCGATTCTGCATGTAGTCAAGTGTCATTAAGTAACTGTCACATGGCCACGCAAAACGGTAAAGATTATATACGGAAATCTGCTTTTCCTTGATGTATTAGGAAGGCATTAGGAGGTGGCACATAAATGCTGAAAAGTGATACGCACCCCCAAAAAATGAAAGTCACTACTGAGCCCCTGATGTCATCCTAATACATCAGGAAAAGCAAATTTCCGTAGCTAATCCCAGCCCGTCGCAAAATGGTAAAAGGGCAAAGATCTGCGACGGGTCTTCCTCTACTGTTGATGAACAAAAAAACAGGAAGATATTTGTCTTTAATAAAACTGTCCACCTATTCCTTTCGTCGTACGCTTCTTGCCTCTCCTCATTAGTTCGCATCGCGGCGCCCCGGCGGGCTTGGCGACAATTTGAAAGTTGAAATCCCGTGTAGTGAGAGAGGGAAAGAGTGGGAGGAAAAGGAAAATGTCCGATCAAACGGCGAAGTTCAGTGTTCTCTCTAGTTTGTTCAATTGGATGCAACGAAGCAAATCGTCGGCAAAGAAGCGCTCCAAGTTCCGTAAATTCCTCGACAACTTCTGCAAACCCCGCGACTACTTTAGTGCAATTCGATTAATCCTTCCGTCTCTCGATCGAGAGAGGGGGACATACGGGTTGAAGGAGTCCGTACTCGCTACTTGTCTAATTGACGCGCTCGGAATGTCGAGGGAGTCGGAGGACGCTCTTCGCTTAGTGAATTGGCGCAAAGGGGGAGCCAGGACCGGTGGCAATGCCGGGAATTTCGCGCTTGTCGCAGCTGAGGTGTGTTGTGGACGTTTATATCTTTAATCTGCATCTGCTCATTTTCGCTTCACTTCTTTGTGGGTTTTGTATTTTTGGGTGTGATTTTTTATAATATGAAGTGTTTTGCTCCTGGTCTGTTCAGTATGCTAAAATTTTGCTTAGTTTGTGGTTTTTCTTTTGTTATTTTTCTCATTTGAATCGCTGTGTTTCTCTTGCGTTACTATTTAATTTTCATTAAAAAAAAAAAAAAAAGCTCCAACTTTTTGACCTTGAATGTGTTTACTATGTACTGGATTTTTTTTAATTTTTTCGTGCATGCTCTGTTTATTTTAAATATCTTATCTTTGGTTTTTTGGTGGTTAGTTCTTAGACAGGTTTTGACCTCATGTCTATGGTGCGAACTCCCATAATGAAGATCTTCATATTTGTTTTGTTTTTAATTTTATTTTTAACATTTGGTTTATGTTGGCTGTGGATTGATGCAGCAGTTCTCCGTTATTTGGGGAAGGCTTACCTTCGTTGGAGAAGGCTTACCCTATTTGGAAGCCAAAGGCTAAAATTCACCTAGGAAAGAAGATTGGGGATAGTTGTCCATGGTAGAATAGTATTTTAGGGGTCTTTTAATTTTAATTTATGCATGTAATAAGGCTTTTTTACCTCCATGGGAATTAGGTTAATGATTAGAGTTTTAGGGGGCAAATTAAGAATTTTATGTTATGTTTCTATAGCTGGTCAGGTGAATCATAGGGGGGTAGTTTAGGTACTTTGATTCCAAAATTTTTAAAAGGGTTTATAACCCTAGTAATGTAACGACTTTAGCAAGTTTCGAATAAGAATTTTTTGAAAAAAAAAAAAAGACCCATGTGTGGGGCTGTCTTCTTCCTCTCCTCACAATTTCCAAGGTAAGGAAATCCCTCAATCTCTTCAATCCTTCTTCAATCTTCTTCTTCTTCTACAATCTTTCTTCATCTCTTTCTTTTACATCCTCCTCATTCTTCTCTTCTCTTATTCCTCTTTCTTCTTTTCTACATAATTTTCTGAACTTTTTCCATAACTTACATATACGTTTCTCACCATAGCTCCTTAACCTCTCATCCTTTAGTCAATCCCTATCACAAGGGCCTTACCAACACCTGGGCGACCCTCTAGGAGCAAATTCCCATCACAACAAAATCATTCCCTATTAAATAGGGCTTGGTCAAGCAGTGGCTGGCGGCACTCTCTGTACATCATAAATTTTTTTATAAAAATTTTGAAGTTCAAAGCTTGTTACTGGAGATCTTGTAATACTTTCCAAGAGGATTTTGGTCTTACTTGAGGAGGTAATAACAATATTTTAACAGTTTGACCGAAATTGAAGTTATGATTGATTTTTCGACGTTTCTGTAATTTTCGAGAATAATCCAAGTGGGGTTTTTTCTAGTTTGAATAACTAGAGACATCCTAAATTCATGAAATTTTGAGGAGAGTACCTTGAAGGTCTGTACGGAATAATACCATAAGCCCAAAATTTTATGACCCATTAGAGGGGTATTTTGGTAATTTTTCACTTTTCTGAAAAATTATGAAATTGCTACTAGGTTGAAATTTTTAAAATTAATTATTTGGGTTATTGTTTGTTAATTGGAATTTACTTCGTGTTTTGCATTGTGGTTCCGCATCATTTGGTATCAGAGCTTAGGGAATCAACTTGCTTTGATCTAGTTGGGATCCTAAGGAAATTCTCATGACCAATCAACGAGATAAAACACTTACCTCTTTTAATGCCATGGTTGATGAGCAAGCACTTGAGCTTGGGGATTAAAAAGGGAGCTCCAAAATTTGAGCAAAAAGGTTGATGATAAGTGTGATACCATACGGGTTCAGTTGGAGGCCATTCTTAATATCATGAATCAAACTCAAAGTTCTAACAAGGGAAAAAAGATTCTTCAAGAAACTCCTCAGCAAGAGACTACAAAAAACGCCTCAGCTAGTGTAACTAGAGGAGATGGTGGTATCTAGGTGCAATTTGAGACAGTCTATCACTAGTTGGAGCATAGTCCTAGATGGGATATGTCTAGGCGAGACTTCGTAGAGGACCATGATTACTCTCATGGTGTTGTCTAGCATGTCATTGGACGTAATGTGATATTAGAGGTGCCGGATTTTTATGGTGGTGGTGATACGGATGTGTTTCTGGATTGGTTGCACAACATGGAGTCTTTATTTGATTTCCATAGTATTTCGGATAACAAGCGGTTGAAATTTGCTGAGGCGAAACTAAAGGGGATAACTAGGATGTGGTGGAATAACCACAAAGAGGAGCATAAATCTTTAGATACTTTCAGACATTGGGATGACTTGGGAGCGGCTATGAGGCACAAGTTTGGGGTTCTAGGAGCTGGGTAGAGAGCCCATCTTTAGCTTACACAGATCCAATAGGGTTCCTTTATTATGGAGGAATATACTAACCGCTTTCATCACTTAGCTGCACGTTCGCAGGCTTGATGACATGATGATATCATGATTGCTCTTTATAGGCGTGGTTTGCATCCCCAGATTGCAGCGAAGCTGTGTTTCACTTGCCTCCCTATGTTAGCTGATGCCATTCATATAGCATATACTATGGAGGATCACTTGAAGGGAACCCAACAAAGAGTTTTTCCCTGATAGTTCTTTCCAAATGCAGTCTTAAACTCCAGGATCTTCATTGAGCTGTACAGTTCCTAGATCCCAGCTTAATAGGGTACCAATAATTCCAGGCCGAACCAATATGCCCATCCCACCTTATAGAGCTCACAGACCAGGGGGTTCTCCTCAGAGGAATAGTGTAGGTTATTTTCAGTGTGGTAACACTAGCTACAGACAGACATAGTGTCTTCAGCGAGTTTTCGGGATCGCGGACAAACAACCTATATCTGAGGATGATGAGGATGTAGAGGTGTATATTCTGACTGATGAGATATTCTTAGAGGCAGAGGTAGATCTTGAGTGGTAGTGCCAGGAACAATAGGAGAGTACAGTTGATGTTTTGCATCTAGTCTTGACCACCAAGGACGTCAAAGATACTGAGGATTGGCGGTGTAGCAGTCTTTTCCAGACTAGAATTAGAGGTAGAGGTGTATATTCTGACTGATGAGATATTCTTAGAGGCAGAGGCAGAGGCAGATCTTGAGCAGCAATGCCAGGAACAACAAGAGAGTACAGTTGGCGTTTTGTGTCTAGTCTTAACCACCAAGGACGTTAAAGATATTGAGGATTGACGGTGTAGTAGTTTTTTCCAGACTAGAGTTAGGTGCAGCAGCCAGTTGTATTATCTTGTAATTGATGGAGGTAACTGTACTAATATTGTGTTTAAGGAGATTTGCAAGAAGCTGGGGCTAAAAGTGGAGCCATATCTCTCACCATATAAAGTAGCTTGGGTTAACAATACAAACTTGCCTGTTCAGGAGAGATGCCTTGTTATTTTTTCTTTGAGGGAATTTACTGATCAAGTGATGTGACGTACTACCTCTAAAGGTATGCCACATATTACTAGGGCGTTTATGGCTTAATGACAAGAAGGCGCAACACTGTGGTTTCAAGAACACCTACTCTTCTAGTAGGGCTGAACAAAGATCACCATGATTCCTTGCAAAGATGCACTAGGGGTGAAACTCAAAAAGACTGTAGGTTCTTTTCTTCTCCATTGGATTCCAGAATGCGACGACATTTTAGGACCTCCACCCCAACTCAACAAAGTTGAGTTTTCTAAGAGAGAGGGAGTTGATGCAGCAGCTGTCCATTATTTGGAGAAGGTTTACCCTCTTTGGAAGCCTAAGCCTAAAATTCACCAAGGAAAGAAGAGTGGGGGCAGTTGTCCATGGTAGAAGAGTATTTTAGGGGTCTTTTAATTTTAATTTATGCATGTAATTAGGCTTTTTTACAGCCATGATAATTGGGTTAATGATTAGTGTTTAGGGGGCAAATTAGGAATTTTATGTTATGTTTCAAGTCTAAATTTTGGGGATTTTCTATAGCTGGTCGTGTGAATCATAGGAGGGTTTAGTTTAGGTACCTTGATTTTAAATTTTTTGAAAGGGTTTATAACCCTAGTAATGTAACGACTTCAGCCAGTTTTGAATAATAATTTTTTTGAGAAAAAAAAAACCCATGTGTGGGGCTGTCTTCTTCCTCTCCTCACAATTTCCAAGGTAAGGAAATCCCTTCATCTCTTTAATCTTCTTGTTCTTCTACAATCTTTCTTCATCTCTTTCTCTTACATCCTCCTTTTCTTCTCTTATTCCTCTTTTTCCTTTTCTATAGATTTTTTCTAAACTTTTCCCATAACCTACATCTACGTTTCTCACCACAGCTCCTTAACCCCTCATCCTTTAATCAATCCCTATCACAAGG
>JAOXJP010137810.1:0-13431 GCA_025762735.1 Platanus orientalis | reverse complement strand
AAAAAATAAGAAAAAATTCAGAAAGCATATTTGAACATATTAACACATATAAAGTATGTTTATCTTAATTCTATTATTTTTTTGTATTTGTTTAATATTTTTTATTAAAAAATAGTAACAAAAGTTAAATTTAAAATTTTAAAAAAAAACCATAAATTTACATCAAACATGTGGTTTAAGGCTCATGTTCATGACTTCATGTAAAAGTGTAGTAGAACATTTTGAACTGTATGTCCTATTTAGCTACATTATGTTCCATACTTATACTTATACTGTATATTTATTTATATAATTTATTTTTATCAACAGAATTTCGAATATGCCTCGCCAGTAGCATAGTATCCCAGAGGAGGATGAGGATATTGGGTGGCAATATATGGCACTATGATTGGTGGGGACAGAAGAAAAACAAAATGTAACTTTTGTGAGAAACAGATGCAAGGTGGTGGGATTATTCAACTGAAACATCTAGGCGGTGGGCAACCTAAAGGGGTATCCCATTGTGAGAAAGATTCACTCTAAATTATGAGACAAATGCAGGATCATTTGACAGAGAAATACGCAGGTAAAAATAAAAAAATTGATAAGGATGCAGCATTGAAGGAGGCCACACAAGGATATGCAAATGTGAATAGTGATGATGATGATGATGGAATATAATATCCATTTGATTATGTGACAAAGAAGCAAAGGAAACATTATAGAGAGACAGTGAGAACAAGCTTGGTAGATCAGTAGAGGGAGCAGCTTCGATGTATGCACTCTTCTATACCTAATTTTGGGCCTTCTGTGTACGATGAGGGAGGGGGTAGTGGTAGTAAGAGACCTAGTAGGGATGCTGGTGTTGGTGTTGGTGGTAGTGGCAGCTACAGCAGTAGGTGGTGGGACAGATCCAAGGGGTGGTCATGGTAGTGGCATTGGTGGGAGTCATGGGATCAGTTGAGCTTCTAGTATGAGGGATCATCCTACCACCATTCTTATTGATCCTACTTTGTGCCTCAGGAACATAAGCAAAGAGGGCTAAAGAAATATGAGGGAATATGAGACAAAAGGTGGACCAAGCATATTCAAAATCATCATTCTTTCAAGGAATTGCAACCAATGCAACTACAGGGTCTCTCCTTCAGAATTTTATAAATGAGGTTGCAAAGGCAGGGCTGGGTGTGAAGGCACCCACTGTATATGAAGTGATAAGGAAGTATTTGGACTATGAGAAGGAACTCCTTGATGAGTATATAGGTGGATTAAAGAAAAAATGGCCAGAGTATGAGTTGACTATCATGTGTGATGGTTGGACTGATCTAACAAGACAGTCAATCATCAATTTTATGGTTTACTGTAATGGTGTCACCGTGTTTTTGAAATTTGTAGAGGCATCTAAGGTTATCAAGAACCACACATACATATGTGACTTATTAGAGAAAGCTATTAAGGAGCTCGGCAAAGAAAATGTGGTCCAAATAGTTACAGACAATAACAGCAATTTCAAGAAAGTAAGAAAAAAGTTAATGAAAAAACATAATCTATTTTAGATCCCATGTGCAACCCATTGCATAGACCTCATGCTTAAGGACATGAGAAAGATGGATACTGTAAGAAGGGCGGTGAAAGATGCTAGGACAGTCATCAATTTCATATATAACCATAGTTATCTATTGGCTATGATGAGAGAGAGATGTGAAGGTGATATCGTGCAGTCAGGTGTTACACACTTTGCCACCAACTACATAGCATTGTAGAGTATTCTAAACAAGAAGGTTGGCTTAAAGCAATTGTTTACTTCATCCCAGTGCTATGATTATAGGGAGAATAACAGTGTGGCAGGACGATTAGTCGAATCAATTATGTCTAATCATACCTTATGGGATCGGTATTGCACGGTGAACATATTAAAGCCATTGGTGAGGGTCCTAAGGATGGTTGATGGGGACAAAAAAAACAACCATGGGATAAATTTTTGAGTCCATCCGGTTAATAAAATAAGTGATTAAAGCAGCTGCCCCAAGAGGTCACCAAAAACTACATAAAGATCATTAAAACTCGATAGACAAATATGCTTATCCACCCACTACATCTGGCTGGTAAGTTATTTTATTTTGCTTAAGTTATATTTATTTAATTATTGGTTAAGGATAGGTTTTAAAATGTTATGTATTTCTTTGATTTTTAGCATACTATCTCAATCCTCAATATCAATACTTTAATAATATTGGAATGGATCCAATTTTATTGGAGGCTCTATAAACAGTCATTGCGAGACTTGAGTCCGATCCCAACATACAGGCAGAGGCTCTTAATGAGGTAACCGCAATTACCACTAACCTTTTTTTATTTTCTTCCACTATGCAATTTAGTTTACTGACTTTTGGAGCCTTGTAATTTCAGATAAAATACTTTAGGGATCCAAGTGGGTCTTTTGTGCGAGGTGCAACAAAGGCAGGACGATAGAAGACTACTCCTGATAATTTTATTTTTATGTCATTTTTTATAGAAATTTAGGGTTGCAATCAACAATTGCTTATACACATTCTTTCCTTTTTTTTCTTTTTCTTTTTTACAGTTGAGTGGTGGGTGTTGTATGGGTCACAAGCACCCAACCTCAAGACGATTGTCATTCATATCTTATCACAAACCGCATCTCCCTCCAGCTGCGAGAGGAATTGGAGCACATTTAATCCCATCTACTCTAAAAGACGAAATAAACTTAGACATGAGAGGCTTCAAAAACTTGTGTTCGTCCATTACAACTTGCACTTAAGATAGAAACAAGTAGGAAAAACAAAAAACAAAATATAGAAGAGTACACCGACCCCATCGATCTTATAGAGTTTTTTTACAATGAGAGAGATAAGGACCCACTATACGAGTGGGTTACGGAAGCCGGAGAGCCAGTATTGGATGAGGCAAGTGGATGACCGAGCTCTCATATAGCAAGTCAAATGGGAGTAGATGTGAATGCATTTATGCAAACACAACAATGGAACCAGCCACAGGGTTAGCTGAATCCCTAAGTTACGAGCGAATTAGTTGATGATGAGTATATGAGTGTTGCTACTACTAGTGCTAGCTCCTCAGATAGTGGTGAATCTGGTGATGATGATGATGATGATGGAGGGGATGGTGGCAGTGGGCCGAGTCAAAGTCAGACACAGAGACCCATTAACCCATTCACAAGAGAGGAAAGATTTGACCATGTCACTCAGGATACAGATCATGGTTCACATCCACGTCCAACTCCTCTAAAATATGGGTAAGAAGAGAGGTGAGAGTCAAGGGGGAGGGGGATACATCAGGAGGCGGAGAGAGGTTCTTATCACACAGTTGACATGTTAGCTAGATCTTTTGATAGCATGAGCCTCGGTAGGGCTTCTTTTTGGCAGTAGCATGGGTTCTTCCCTCAATACTCCTAGTCCACTATTAGTAGTACACAGAGTCGGGAGGGATCTTCATGAATTGATTCTATTTTTTGTTTTGGACCTGGTTACAAGCAACAATATGTAAGGCCACCTTCAGTACATAGGCCCAGTTCTGTTACCTCACCCACATCATCATTTGATCACGAGGGTTGGGCTTCACGGGCCCGTTGGACCCATCGCAGTTCTAGTTCTACTTTTACTTCTCATCCTCAGTTTACAGTGTCCGGCTTTCCACAATATAGGATGCTCTCGAGAGTAGATGATTCTATATACAAGAGATATGTTTATGACTATCGAACATGGCATAGTCCAAATGTCTCATGGTTGGACTATTGTCACTTAGTAGAAAAGTGGTTTCAACATCAACAATAGCAGCAACAACAACAATTTCAACAATATCATGATAAAGATAGCTATGATGATTATCAACCTCCCCAAAACTCTATGTGGTTGTGATGAGGATTAAGCTGGTTGGCACTTGGTAGCAGTCTTGGCACTGATAGACTTTAGTACTATTCTCTATCTCATTATATTATATTTCTCCAGTTTTACTATTGTAGACTTGCATTTTTGTAATACTTTACATTAGCAATGAAGGAGAATGACATTATTGTTTGAGTTATACATTTTTAACATTGATTATGTTTTATGTCTATGGATTTGTAGCTTTATAATGCAATGAATTGTGTTATTTATCAACCTCTAACACTTAACATTCTAGCTATGCATGATAAGGAGTGTGACAAGGGTACCGATTCCCAACTATTGATACCCAAGTGTGTAATGAAGTGTAATGGTTTATAAGTGTTTGATGATGTTTATTATAACATTTCCTAAACTTTCATTCAAAAATTCTGAGGCTTATATAGTGTTTCTATAGATTCCATACGCGACAACGTATGTCATAAGGGTGATGGTTCCCCCAACCATCATAGATGGTTGTTTCCTATATTTAATGATTCCTAAGTGTGAATTAGTGATTATTCAATCAAATCCTAAAGTTTCAAATCAAAATTCCTTCATTTAACTCGTTTTTCACCATCTCTCGATTTCAAACACCACCTCTCTACGATAAATTACGAGACACGAGGTGTCTCCATTTCTCGGGTCCGCGATGCGAGTCGCGATAACGAGATTTTGAACCTTGGTTTGAACCCCTGATGATGCTCTCCTGGAGGGTCAATATTTCTCTGCAAGGGAGCTAGTGATTGAGCAAAGTTTATTAAGATTACAGAATAGAGGGCAAAGGAGGCAAATCACTTCATAATTGTTCCGAAAGGAGAAGATTTCCATGGCTGGAAGAGTTTAATGGAGGTCTTTTCACAAATGGGTCTTTTGGACTGCATTCATCTTCCACGGAGGAAGCTTTCTAGAAACATGTGAACAACCTTTCCAAGCCTCACTGGATTCATCTGCCGGAAATGAAAGTTTGGAACAACATGGTGGTCTACTGGTCTGTGATGCCTGAGGCATTAATGTATCTTGGAAAGCTATCAATGATGTCACTTCTAAGAGGTTCCAAAGTCAACAGGAGGGAGTTTGTGATGCTCCCCACGAGATATCTAACAGATAGAGCAGTTTTTTGGACCAAATCCAAGGAGGACGGTGACCAAATATGCTCTTGCGGGCCATTTCAAGGTCGGAAACGAAGTAATAGTATTCCAGAGGTGGAACCCTCTCCTGAACAAGATTTTTCCATCTGCCATTAATGGAAATTGATGGATAAGAAGTGTGGGGTGTTCCTCTGTTGGCATGGTTACATGAGACGTTCAACGATATAGGTCAAAGATGTGGTGGATTAATGGAGGTCGACTCCCAAACTATAAAGGAAATTGTTTTTGCTACTTGTTTAAAGGTAGCTTCTACTTCTCTGATGGATATTCCAACGACCATACAAATGCAGTTTGAAGAGGACTTTTTTGTTTGTTGAAGTGGAGCAAGCCCTGACCTATTCAACCCTCACAGTCGATGAGAGATTGGTTCCAATCCGGAGGTTAGGGACAATGCAATGGATACAGGTCTCAGGCCGGATCTGGGACAAGCAAGAGGAAAGGAGGTGATTAATGGCTTTCAAGAGAGGGCGATGAATCCAATGGTTGGGATAAGGGGTGTAAGTGTTGGTCAAAACATGTTGGATGCAAACGTGGAACACATTCAAATTTTGAATTTGGCAGCCGTTCTCAACCGATGGATGGGAAGCCTTGGGAATCAATGGATGACTATGATTATTGGACCGGTAGCCCAGGAATGAAACCCAACAAAAATAAATGGGCTTGGCACCCAAAGGATATTGGATTGAATCTGTTAGCTCAGCCCACCAATGTTCCGAAGCCCTTTACCCAGAGCTAACAACTCCATGGCTAAACAAATGGATGAGGGTAAACCAAACCAGCCCAGTTCATCTTCAACGTCAAAAATAGAAAATCCCCTTTGTCATTTCCATCTGACTCGACTCTTTGGGCTAAGGGTGCTTCTCAGACAGGTGACTATGGAACAAAAGTTGTTGAAGCTGGCTTTACCAGAGAACTGTGGATGAATGTTCGAAAACACTTGGGGATTGGGATTGATGAAGTATAATGACGAGAGACGCTCAAGAGCTCTCAGTAGAAGCTCATCTAATAGTCGCTTGTCGAGAAGTTTGGATCATTTTTCATAGCATTGCCTTAAAGAGGTATATGGTTCTTCTTGCATGAGGTCGAGCTCCTCTTCCTCATATTCAAATCAAACAATGGATATGTCTAAGGGAAAGGCATTTTTTAACCCGTCTTCTTCACCGGGAGTCCGTCCATTATTGACCGAACATCCTACCCCTAGGAACTCATCTTTTGCAAGGACAATTAGCGACCTATTGGGGCTAAGGGATCTGAGATACGCTGACATGAGACAAACTGAGGAATCATATGATTTTCTTGTGAGGGAAGGAATGGTGCAGCATGTTGAAATGAGCTCAGGTTCAAATGAATTTATTTCTGATGCTAAGATATCGCCATTAGGTGGTGCTGACTTGGTTGAAGTGTCAGGATCATTTTACTTTCTTTTTCCCAGAAGAAACGAGATGCAATAAAATCAACAAGCAAAACAAAGAAAAAAATCACGCACAACACAAGATTTACATGGAAAACCCCACTTTGGGGAAAAACCACGAAGCCGCAAAGAAAACTTTCACTATCAAGAAGAAAACTCGTCCAAAGACAATTTACAATTTTCAGAACCTCTCTTACTATACATGTAACCCTAGAACAAAAACATATAAATACCCCAAAACCCTAATACATATGTAGATACGGCTCAGATCCGATCCGGTTCATAAAAATTGGTCATATTCTGGTTTTCCTTCGGGTTGTATCCGGGTTAGATTTCAAGTTGAATTCCTTATCCTAACCCAACAAATCAAACTTCACACACTACATGAAGCAATGAAACTGCTGACTTTTTTACACAAATCGAAACTTGAAGCTTATTGATTATGAAGACGCCTGCGAAGGGAATCCCTAATTTAGACTATGCAATGGCTTTTTATCAACCGATTGTCGATGCTGTATAGGTGGAGTAGAGACATTTGGATGGCCTGTAGGCATCTGAATCCTCCCCCATTCAACTTCATCCTTATTCTCCCTCTCTAAAAAAATCAGGTAATCCTAACCCTATTTCTGATAATGCAAATGATGTTCTTGAATACTCTTCTGTTGCTATTCTGGATTTTGGTCGTGTTCCATGTCAGCTAGTATGCAGGATAGAAATGTGGAGTGCCATTATCATGCTTCTTTAGAGAAAAATTTTGTCAGGGCTATATCTTGGGGGGGAGGGGATCGGGGGGGAAGATCGAGCAAGAAAGGGGTGAACATTATGTTGGAGAAGATGGGATTTATGGTTTCTGATAAGTTTGGGAATGAGATTAGGCTATCAGATTATATGACTGTGGACGAGGAAGCTCACGATGGTCCTGTTAAGAAAGAAGGAAAAGGTAAGCAAGAGCTGCGAAACTTAAGGTGGGAAATGCATGATGGAGTGGCAGACTGCATTGTCAAATAGAGGTAAGATGAGTGTTCAAAAATGAAGGTTCTTTCTTGGAATGTTAAAGAGTTTGGTGCAGTTCTGAAAAGAAGAGCAATTCAAGAATGTATAAGGAAATATAACCAGGCGTCATTGTCCTTCAAGAAACTAAAAGGGAATCTTTGCCTTCCCAGCTGATTCGAAGTGCTATTGGAAGCAAGGTTCAAAATGTTGGATTCGGTGGAAATGTCAATCAAACCAAAATAAGACATATATCAGAAACGTTGGAAATATCAAAAAGAAATATTGTAAAAAGTTGTGGAAACTTATGAAGCATTTTCTAATCTAACTACATATGTACAAGGGAATATATAGATTCATTAGGAATGATAGCTTGTGTTAGTACACTTGGATTTTAATATTCTTTAAAAGTACACATGCATACATAATGGTTGACAAACATATTATAACCTAACCGTATAAACACAAGGAAACAAGTAGATTATCTTCATTTTCTTCTTTTTTCTCTTCTTCTTCCTCTTCCTCCTTTTACTTTCTTCGGAATTTATCGTTTCTCATACAACTTTTTTCATAACAACACAATGTCGACATTAGGCAATAATACATTGTGAAAGGGGAATATTCGCTTAGCACGTCGACATTGTACATCGTGTCAACCAAAAAATGAATTTTTATAATGTACTTAATGTTTCATGTCAGTATAGGAATATGTCATGTCGGTCCTAGTAGACATGGGCATATGTCAGGAAACATATAAGACATTTCGAGATATTTGATACCATGATTGGAAGGGGAGTTTTCTGAATGGGTTGCCATCCCAGCTATGGGTACAGCTGGTGGAATTCTCCTAGCCTAGAATCCAATTGAAGTTAACAAGGTGGATAATATGTTGGGAAATTTTTCAGCCTCGATTCAACTAGTGGATAGAGCATTGGGTTTGAATGGATGCTCACAGGGGTCTATGGTCCGTCCACTCCTTACAATCGTAGTGCATTTTGGGAAGAGTTGAGAGACATCCAAAGGGGTTAGTCGGGGCCTTGGGTGGTGGAGAGGATTTTAATATTATCAAATTTACCGAATCATATCACCAAAAGCATTCGGGATTTTGAAGCCCTTTTTAGTGATCATAACCTCTGAAAGTTCCTTTTGATAAATGTGAATTACACTTGGACTAATGGTCAAACTTCTTATTAGCTAGACAGATTTCATGTATCAATTTCTAGGAAGAAGTTTACCCCCACTTCACTCAAGAGACTATTCCAAAAATTGCATCAGATCACCAGCTTATTCAATTGAATACTGCAAATTGAATTTTGGTCCAATTTATGTGGACCCTAAACCCTTCTTTTATGGACTGTATTAGAGAGTGGTGGACTGAAGTTGAAGTGGAAAGTTGGGAAGGCATCTATTTTATGAAGAAACTGCAGTATGTTAAAAAGAAGCTTATTGAGTGGAACAAGAACAGATATAGAACCTTAAAAGAGAAAACAAGATTTGGGATGAGATTCATCTGATTGATAGGCAATTTAAGAAAAATAGTACGTCTTCACTAGAGTTGCCTTCTAAACGTAAATCTCTCCTTGCTGAGATGGAGGGCCATGTGAAGTTCACTAGAGTCAAAAGGCAAAATACAATGGTTGAAAGAGGGGGATGAAAATACAAAGTTTTTTCACAAAATTGTGAATGAGAGATGAAATACACCTGTTGTATATTGAATGGTAGATGTAGAAGAAGAAGAAGAAAAGTAGAAGAATAGGGAGAGAAGAAGAGCGAATTGTATAGGCTGCAATCAAATAAGAAAAGTATCTCATACGCAGATATAGGTATTATTTATATGGCTATGGTGGCAGAATACCAGCAATACCTTTCAAGAATACAAATATAAAGGAGTAACACTTATACGCTTACATAGTCATTACCCCCTTATTGTACTACTTCAACACTCCTCTCAAGTTGGAGTATAAATGTCATACATATCTAGCTTGACAATAATATCATAAAGTATCACTTTGGTTACCCCTCTTTGGTAAGGGCATCAGCTAACTATTGTTCGGTAGTTACAAAAGGAGTACAAATCAATCGTGATAGCAACTTCTCTCGGATGAAGATGTTAGCTTGTTAGGTTGGTAAAGCCTATGGAGGTTCATACCACAAACCTGGGTTCCAAACCCGTCTTCACCATTACTAACCATTGACCTATTTGTTTATCAAAAAAAAAAACTTCTCTCAGATGAAATGTCTATCCACTCCAATGTGTTTAGTAAGTTCATGTTGTATTGGATTATGAAATATACTAATAGCAACCTTGTTATCAATTATCACAATATAAGCTCATAAAAACTTTTATGACTAATCCAATCTCTTGAAGTAAGGTTCTCAACCACAACACATCACACTCCATGAGCCATAGATCTACACTTTGCCTCAACACTAGATCTAGCCATAACTGATTGCTTCTTAGTCCTCCATGTCACAAGATTACCACCCACAAAAAAACAATACCCCAAGATGGATCTTTGATCCATAGCTAAGTCAACCCAATCCGCATTAGTATACACTTCAATACTCATATACTATGATTAAAAACAGCAAACCTTTTCCCATTGCTGATTTTAAGTATCTGAGAATCCAATGAGTAGCTTTAAGGTGAATCCTTGGAGCATATATAACTTGGTTGACGACACCTATGGCAATATCAATATCAGATTGTGTGACAGAAAGATAAATGAGCTTCCCTACAAGACGTTGATATCGTCCAACATCAATTAGTAGCCATCCATTTTGTTTGCTCAACCCATGGTTAACTTTAATAGGATTCCCTTCCAGTCTTACCCCTACTAGTTATGTCTTAATCAACAAATGCAGTACGTATTTTCCTTAAGGAAATGCAGATACCTTTTCTAGAATGAAAAACTTTGATTTTCAAGAAATAATGCAACAACCCCAAGTCTTTTACTTCAAAATCACTACTGTGGTTAGATTTCAAGTGTTGTACCTCTCCTAAATCATCCCCAGTAATCACGATATCATCCACGTACACAATCACTACAGTACTCCCATTTTTTGTGTTTGCATAATAAACAGTGTATGATCTTCCTGAGATTGTATGTATTCCTTCTTTAGGCTACCACTAAACCTCTTAAACCAAGCTCGTGGAGACTGTTTAAGTCCATACAATGTTTTCTTCAACCTACATACCTTACCTTCACTATCTGGATTTTTTAAGCCTGGAGGTAGCATTATATATACCTTCTCATGGAAATCACCATGTAAAAATACATTTTTTACATCCAATTGCCAGAGAGGCCAGCCTTTATTAGCTACAATAGATAGCAAAACTTTAATAGAGTTCATCTTCGCCACTAGTGCAAAAGTTCCTTGGTAATCAATGTCGTATGTTTAAGTATACCCTTTTACAACGAGCTTTGTTTTATATCTTTCAATTGATCCATTTGCATTATATTTGATAGTATAAATACACTTACATCCCACAGGTTGTTTTCCCATTGGAAGGTCACCAAGTTCCCATGTCCCTTTTTTTTCCAAAGCTGTCATTTCTTCACATATGACATCCCTCCACTGGGATTGGGAAATAGCATCATTTAGGCTAGATGGAAAACTTAACAAAAGAAGTACAGGAAGCTGATGCAGGACTAAATTTTGACATGGTGAGAAGAAAAGATTACCTAGGCCTCCACCTAGCTTACACAAATCCCAAAGGGGAAACCACTCATGGTTTAGGTTCAACAAAACACTTACAAGATGAAAGACCATCAAACCATGAAAAGAAAAAACACAAATTTTCATTCAAAATTAATCATCAATGCATTCTAAACGTGTAGATGAGTTTAATAATACCCTCCACCAAAGAAAATTACAAAATCAACCCAAAAGAATTAAAATAACAACTAGCCCCTAAATAAAATAAACTTTTAAACAAATTCCCTAAACTCTTCTAATTGCATTTAAGACCCTAAACTACTAATCTTTTAAATAAAGACTCTTAAACAAGATAATGTTGCTGAAAAAATCAAATAAGAGAAAAGAAAACAGCTACTAAGGATGCTCCACATGACCACACTTGATGCTCACATTTGTGGGACCCACTTGGCTACTAATGTCCACATCATACCTTCCTTGTTTAAAAGAGCTCGACCTCGAGTTTTAAAATGGGGTATAATCACGATCACGAACAATCTTAAGCCAAGCTGCCACATCATCTTGTCAAAGCTAGAGAGAAGGTAAACTTCATAATATTCCTCAATCATCTTCACCTCGAACTCTTTTGTGGATGGAGTCAACACAAAGGACTGAAATTCTTCCATAACTTAAGCTCAAGCTTCAACTAGAGACTGCTCATGTGTTTGGATAGCAATGCAAAGTTCTTCCATCACCTTCACGAACTCTTCAAGTAGCTCATCAATAGGTTGAAGATCTTCAACACCCTCATGGACATATTCTTGTACACTTATAAGCTCATCCTCTTTCTCCATTGGATTCTCGAACTCCAACAATAGTGGATCTTGAAGCTCTTGATCTTCATTATTGAGCTCATTCTCTTGGTGCTTGGTCAAACACTAATTAATTTGCTCAATAAGACTGTCAATGTCCCTCTTGTGGCCTTCCATCATACACTTCACATCCTTGATAACAAGCTCTTTTAACCTTGTAGATAGAAAACGGTGTTGTTGCTTAAGATCCAAGAGTGCATTCCGATCATATTGGTACCAATGCTTTGCCCTCCACTCTAACTCTTCAATATTAGTCAAGACATACTTCAATTCTTCCTTGACATCAGCTTCAAAACAAGATTTCAGCAACATCTTAAACTCTCCTAGATCTTCCATATTCTTACCGGCATAAGGTGGATGCGTCAATATATTAACATGCAGCTAACCAAGGATTATCTCAACATCCAAGTATTAAGACATTTATCAAACCTTCCTAGACTTTCTCATAATGAACGGTTGCTGGAAAAATCAGTAAAGTACGGATGAATAGCCAATCAGTGGTAGGATTCTAGTTTGGTGAAGTTCATAAAAGTATGGCTGGAAGTGCTGTGCTAACAAGGGAATTTAGGAGCTTCATAGGCTTAACACTGAAGTTTAGGCTAGGCTAAGTCTGGACAGCAAACTGTTGGGAGTAAAACCTGGGCTGATCTGGATTACACAAGGTCTGATCTTAAAGTGGGTATGAATAGGTTCAATTTCGGGTCTGCTGTATGTACTAGTCCAATGTACTTTCAGTCTGAATCAAGACTTTAACAGAACTTTCTGTATGAGTTTCCATTGCAACAAGATACATCATTCGATTCTTAAAAGAAATAGGAGCAGTACCTGTACTTGAATCCCGGCTGGGATAATAGACAAGCAGCAACCGAAAAATCTGAAAATTCAAAATAGGCTTTGCCTGGGAATGTTCACGAAGAGCCCATTTGGATTTACAGACCCCATAAAGTTGATGCAGTCAAACCATTCAAATCCTCAGAGTCCAAGCAGAAATAGGAACCCCTCTACTATGCCGCAGGCTTAGAAAATTATGGCTCTAACTTCCATTCAATCAGCACAGTCTAACTCCCTCCAATCAGCCCCTTTACTTGATGGTGAAACTCTCCAACTTGCTAAATCTAAATCTAACCTGGAAGAATTGATGCATTCACGACCAGAAAATGATACCCATGTGTTGCAGTCTTCAACAAAGGACTTCAGCTTTCATGTGAATCCATAGTTTTGAGAACCAGACCGGACCGGGCAGTCTGACCCGGTTAAACCTGAACCGACACCATAAACAGTTCTTTAAAGGCTTAAAACCGTGATTTTCCAAAAACCGGATATAACCGCCAAAACCAGTTAAAACTGATGAAAACCGGCCGGTTTTTTAAGAACCTGTTTCTAATAAAACCAACCGGTTTTTATTTTTTTAACAAATTATGAAGAAAAAAAAACTAAAAATGTGTCTTTTCACATTCCAATCCCACTTTCCATGAATTGTTTTATTTTTT
>JAOXJP010137799.1:0-13432 GCA_025762735.1 Platanus orientalis | reverse complement strand
ATTTGCTGGTTTATATGGTTAGGAAGAAATGATTTTATTTTTAATGGAGTTAATCCCTCCTCTTCCAAAACATTACATCTATGTTGCAGTCTGATGCAGCACCTTGCACCTCTAAAGGTTCTGAGGCAACCACAAGCTAACCTATCTACCCAAAGAACTTGCTGGATCCTTCCTCAAGGGTTTCTTTTTTAAAGTTATTTATTTAGAGATGCAGCTCCTTGCATCTCTAAAGGTTCCAAGCCAACCACAACCTAACCTATTTACCCAAAGAACTTGTTGGATCCTTCCTCTTAAGGGTTTCTTTTTTAAAGTTATTTATTTTTTACGGCTTTCAGAAGTGTTGACCTATTCATCGCAAGAGCTATTATCAGAGATGATCAAGGGCGTTTTGTAGCAGGGGCTACTGAATGTTTCTTTTTGTAGGTTGTCTGATGAAGCAAAAGGTTGGGTTTCCCTTTTCGGCATCTGACTTGCCTCAAATCTGTTTCTCTGAAACTTGCTTATTGAAGGAAATGCTCTCATTGCGATCAATGCAAAGTAATCCATAATGTTGGCCTTGGCGTTTATGCCGTTACTTACAGGATTGCTCCTACCTCCGTTCTTTCTTATTCTTTTTTTTTTTAAGCGCTATTTTATGTTATGTAAACATAAATGGAAATAGGGTTGCTCATACTTGCCAAATGGGCCCTAAACTCTAATGAAAATCATGACATGTAAGAGATAATTTCATGAAAAAGTTTGTTAAAAAAAGGGCCTACCATATTTCGTAGTGGCTTGGTCAACCAATAGAGACAATACCTATGGGAGATGAATTTAGGATGAATGGTTTAGATACACTAATAAGTTAAGCAAAGTAATTGTTGTTTTCAGCATTGCATTAAATCTGAGCAACCTTATCTACACATCAGACCTTTATAGCCATTTAATCCCCCCCCCTCCCCAAAAAAAAGGGGGGACTTATAATTAATTCTTATAGATTTCAAATGGAAATGAAATAATTAGGCTGTGTTTGGTTGTCAATTGGAATGAAGCCATTTTATTTTGGTTTGCCATAGTGCCTGAGTGCATATGAACTCCACTGAACATCCCATTCACCACCAAAATACGAATAATAATATGAATGGGTTCGTTTTGTAAATAGCTAAGATGATTTTATTCCTAATTTTCATTAACAAATCAAGACGAGTCCAAATAAACCCATTTTGAACTATCAACATATGCCTTCAAATGCTTTGGGAATTAAGAAAAATGTTTTATTTAAGGTGTAATCCAAACACATCCAAAAAATAAATTTGTGACAGTGGAATAAAATCAGTTTCCACTAAGATTAAAATGCAATCGTACTTATCTCCAAAGAAGGAAGCCTTTTTCTTTATCTCCAAAGAAGGAAGTTTTTTTCTTAAGAGTTTACTATGATTAAAATACATGTGGTAGAGCTTATCAACCCAACCCAGCCATTAGGCTTTCTTGGACTGTTAATATGGACCAATAGTGTCAGATCGTGTGTTCTTAGATATTGATGTGGA
Organism: Platanus orientalis; assembly: GCA_025762735.1. Lineage (NCBI taxonomy): Eukaryota > Viridiplantae > Streptophyta > Magnoliopsida > Proteales > Platanaceae > Platanus > Platanus orientalis. Next base: position 11,906 of record JAOXJP010137799.1, on the reverse strand, counting down.
TTTGTACAAAGGGTAAACAATTATCCTCGATCTTTTTAATCATTATTTTTTCTATTGTTTTTTTTATAAAATTTAATTTTTAATGTCTGTTTATCCTAAATGTTGGAATATATCAATCATCAATCATTTGCCAAATGCCCCCATGCTCAGGTGGCTGCGGCATCAATCTTCCACATGGATGCATCAGAGCTTGGATTTGGTAGGACAACTTAGAGAGTGGCTGAAGTTGGAATGATATTAGGGCTGATACATCAGCGCCGAAAAAGTGACATACACTTTTTTGGGAGATGTTTTTCACTTTTGGTACTGATGTGTCGGTCCTGATGTAATTCCAAGTTTAGCCACTCTCTAAGTTGTCCTACCGAATCCCAAGGGGATGCCATCAGGGTGAATACCTTGATATGCAGTGCACTGTAAGTTGCCTGCTCTGGTTCTCGAGGCTCAGTCTGGGTCCTGCCTTGTGCGGTGTCAATATGATCCTGGCCCAAGGGTCCGATCCGTATCAATAGATTTTAGATTGCATACCCAACCCAATTAGATAGACCTGTCTTTATAATAATAGGTATGGGTATGCATGGAACCGACCCAGTGTCACCCATTTGGGAGTCTGGGCCACTGCTTGGCCCAGAAGGGTTGTAAATGCACAATGTTTAAAGGCCTGTAGTGGGATGGGCCTATGAGCTTATCAGCCCAGCCCGCCCATTAGCACCACAATTGTCCACATGCCCAACTAAGGTAGTTTGGGATTTCTGAATTGTTGAAGCTTGGAAGAGCAAAAGAGACGACCTAAAAAGCTAAATGATCAGCTGCAGCAAGTGTTGCAGCTGATTATGGGTGAGCTTTTATAAGGAAGCGGGATTCTCCAGTGCCACTTGGAAAGCCAAAACCCTAGTTTTTGTTGGTCACGCCTTCTGCTTCTGTCTAAGCCTCAGGGCGCTTTACAGGTACGATCTCCATCTTTCTCTCATCTATTGCCATTAGGGTTTTTTTCTGTTAAGTTTATTGGATCTATCTTTACGACCTTCCGTTCTCTCTCATCTATTTCCATCAGGGTTTGTTCTGTTAAATTCTATTCGATCTATCTTTATCTCCAGTAATCTATCTCGTTCTCTCTCTCTCTGGTTCCTGCTTAGACTAATGATCCTGCAGATTTAGTTCTGAAATTTTTTTTTTTTTCCTGAAAATTTATGCATCCGGTGTTTCGTTACGCGTACGTCTATCTCCTCCCGTGTTCTGCTAAATTTTATTCAAGGATCTGTACAGTTAACACAAAATTCGAACATATTTGTTTCTTATTATTGTACTTTTTATTTTTTATTTTTGAATGGTTTCTAAGCGTTGCAATGGTTATTAACGTGTTTTGTGTACTTGTAAATAAAGTAGTTTCTTCCGATGTTATTAATTTGTTGTATATATATACGAAACATAATGTTTTTATTTATTGCGATGGGAGCTACATCCTCACAAAAAACAAATGTAGTAAAAAATGCCGATTGCCTGGGCGACTATTTTGATTTGTCGGGAGCGCATACATTAGGGTCTGGGCATACAGTGGCTAAGAGGCATGCTCTACAGTACCTAATAGTACTCAGATAGTACAGCACCCCTGCCGTCATCCACAGTATCAAACAGTACCCACCGACAAACTGTATCTCCCTCCTTTACAAAGTTGGAAACAAATCCGTATTTCAAACCATTTCAAAACCAAAAGAAAAATCGGTCCATTATTCTATTGCCACTTGCCTGTTCCAGAGACTTCCGGATTTCAAGTGAATTTAAATCCAATACTATCTCTTTGTTTATAAAATTCCAAGACCTTTTGTTGTTCGGCTAAGGCATTTCACCCCTCTTCTCATATTACTTTCGACTTCCACTTTTTATCATTTCTGTCCACCATCTCCGACCACCCTTTCCGACCTTCCTCTCTCTTGAACCACCTATTGATAATCGATTCTACCTTTCTGGTATCAGAGCCACTCTCACTGTAGTCCCCAGTCAAGGTATCAATAATCATTTCAAATTTTATTTTTTAAGAGTTTGTATTTTTAGGAGTTTAATTCTGTATAATTTCAAATTCTATTATAATATACAAACAAGTTTTATTTTAATTATTTCTCTACACTTCACTTTCAAAATAACACACATCATGATGAACAATCCTGGTAAAGTTCGGTTATTAAGAAACTGATAGTGTTTCGTCTGTAATACCCCCATGGTCTATGTTTATCTTGCACTCCATTTCGTTAATTTTTTTTTTCTGTTTATTTCTTGCATATTTTGTAAATTGTTTGCATTTCAGATTTTAGGTACTCTACCCGAAAACTAAACATTTAGGTTTGAAACTTCCTAGTTGCGTAGTAAGGCCTACAGTTGAGAGTATAAGATAGACAATAAATTATTGACCAACTACTAGATCTAAATCTAGAATAGAAAACCTGAAAAACCCCAAAATGGAAAAACTTTATAAAAAATACAAGAAAAAACTAGAAAGATCACCCCGTCTATCTTCTTCTTCTATTTTAACAAAACAATCGAAATCTATAGATACTATGTTCATAAAATATTGTGAAGAACTTCAATTCAAAAAAATAATCAATCTTTACAAAATTGGATAATACCAAAAGTCTCCATTGAAGAAATCTATCAAATAGGAAACTCAAAACTAGAATCTGACTATTGAATCAAAACTATAGAACAAACCGTGCCTATATGTCAAAACACAGATAACATTCAAATATTAACAGACAAAATGATTAACATATTAAAATCAAAATATAATTACATTCATTTTGGATTAATACAAGTTGCAATTAAACCAACAATATTAGGATTAAATACTCGTTATCTCACATACGTAACCGATGATAGACATTCAATATTCGATGATGCCTTAGTAGAAATTGTTGAAGCTAGTCTACATGATGGACCAGCTTTCTTCAATTGTTTCCTTAATTTCACAGTCTCCCTAACAGATCCAACCATTGAACAATCTTTAATTTTAGGAATTCAAACAAAAGGATTTGATATGTCCAATTATGAAAATATAGCCCTAGTATATAGACTCTACTATAAAGCCATGAATTCTATAATTTCTAATATAGCCTATGCAAATCAAATAAAAAGAACAACAACTTTGTTTTTCACAGATTTCTCAAACAAAATAATAACACCACAACCCATCAATTGGGATCAAATTGATTTTGAACATACTTGGAAAATCCCTAGGTTTCATAAAGCTAAACCAAAAGAAAATGATCAAGTTCACAATTGGGATCAAATTGATTTTGAACATACTTGGAAAATCCTCAGGTCTCATAAAGCTAAACCAAAGGAAAATGATCAAGTTCACAAGATAATCGAACATCCAGATGGAACTATTATAATAAATTTTTCTCCTAAAAAACCCAATACAGTAGAGTCTAGACCTTCTTCATTTAGGCCTTCAATTTTCTTTGAACCATCATCACAAAATTCCTAACTAGTTCTATCAAAATTGGTGGTTTACATAAGGTGCCCTTTCTAAAATCCTCCCCCAAACCTCTTTTTATCCTTCAATCAATTTACCAGCTCCAAAAAATTTCCAATAGATGAAAGTTCTTATTATTGCATGTCTTTTTTTCTCAAAAAGCTTACCCATGGATAATGAAATGGGATATTCAATAGATCTTTATGAAGCAATCCATAACCTATACCGTGACTCCCACGTCAAATGGTGGGATAAATTTGATACCTCAAAGCCAACTCCTTCTGCTCAATATCCTTATTAGACCTTAAAAAAATGTCTCCAATCAAGTCGTCTACAGGTACGCAACACAAAAGTTTCAAAGAAGCCGAACAAACATCAAATACTCAAAGTCAGTTTGTGTTGTCTCAAGATTTTCAATTGGTTCTCCAAGAAATGCGACAAATGACAGCAGAGATGCGCTCACTCAGAGATGCTCTATCTACCGAAGGATTTTGTCTAACCCATTTTGATTCCGGATCAACGGCTCAAAAGCTAGGGGAAGAAGACTCTTTTTTTATCCAAAACAAAAAAGTCCCTACAGCGAAGTCAAAGCAGTACCATATCAAATGCCAAGTCATTCAAATGCCACGTCTTCACAAAATTAGCCGGTTCAACGAAATCAGGGCCCGCTTCATGTGCAAATCACCTGAAAATCACATGGATCTTAGTCGCCTCCTACTATCACGTGGGTCTCAAATAAATAATTTTTAAATAAGTCAAGTCTGTACAATGTTAGTCCAATTGTATGTGTTTAAGTGTCAAAAGTAAGTCCAAAGTTCAAGTGTTAATAGTTTGAAAATTGTTAAAAGGACAACAGTGAACAGTATCCAAACAGTAAGCTACCAACTTCAACAGTACCCAACAGTACCCTACCGACATCTACAATACCAAACAGTACCCACCAACAAACTGTATCTACCACCTATTCAAAGTTCAAGACAAATTTGGATTTCAAACCATTTCAGATCCAAAAGAAAAGTCGGTGCAATATTCTATTGCCATCTATCCTATTCGAGAGACTTTTGAATTCCAAATTAATTCAAATCCAAGACTCTTTTTGTCTATAAAAAGCCAAGACCCTTTGTCATTTGGTAAAGACATTTCATCCCACTTTTCTCATATTACCTCCGACCACCTTCTATCATCTCCGTCCACCCTCTCCCTTAAACCACATATCGACCGTCGATCTTGCCCTTCTGGTATCAGAGCCACTATCACTGTAGTCCCTGGTCAAGATATCAATAGTCATTTTAAATTTTATTTTTCAAGAGTCTGTATTTTCAAGAGTTTAGTTTTGTATAATTCAAATTCTATTGTAATATACAAACAAGTTTCCTTTTAGTTATTTTTCTACACTTCATTTTCAAAATAGCACACATCATGATGAACAACCTTCATAAAGCTCGGTTATCAAGAAACTGATAGTGTCTCATTTATAGTACCTCCGTGGTCTATGTTTATCTTGCACTCCACTTCGTTAATTTCTATTTTATTTTTTGTTTATTTCTTTCATATTTTGTAAATTGTTTGCATTTCAGATTTTAGGTAATCTACCCGAAACCAAATATCTAGGTTTGAGTCTTCCTAGTCGGATAGTAACGGCTATAGTTGAGTGTGTAAGATGGACATTAAATCGTTGACCAACTACTAGATCTAAGTCTATAATAGAAAACCTGAAAACCCAAAATGGAAAAATTGTACAAAAAATTTAAGAAAAAATTAGAAAGATCACCCTTTTCCTTTTATTCTTCTTTTTCTTTAATACAACAATTAGAACCAATAGATACTCTGTCCATAAAATATTGTGAAGAACTTTAATTCGAAGAAATAAATTAATCATTACAAAATTGGGTAGTATCAAAAGTCCCCATCGAAGAAATCTATCAAATATGAAACTCAAAATTATAATCAAACTATTTAATCAAAACTATAGAACAAACCATGCCTATATGTCAAAACGTAGATAACATTCAAATATTAACAAACAAAATGATTAACAGATTAAAATCAAAATATAATTACATTCATGTTGGATTAATACTAGTTACAATTAAACCATCGACAAGATTATGATTAAATACTCATTATCTTACATACGTAACCGATGATAGACATTCAATAATCGATGATGCCTTAATAGGAATTGTTGAAGCTAGTTTACATGATGGACCAGCCTCCTTTAATTGTTTCCTTAATTTCATAGTCTCCCTAACATATCCAACCATTAAACAATCTTTAATTTTAGGAATTCAAACCAAAGGATTTGATATGTCCAATTAAGAAAATGTAGTCCTAGTTTATAGAATATACTATAAAGCCATGAATTATATAATTCTTAATATAGCTTATGCAAATCAAATGAAAGGAGCAACAACCTTGTTTCTCACTGATTTCTCAAACAAAGTAATAACACCACAACCCATCAATGGAGATCAAATTGATTTTGAACATGCTTGGAAAATCCCCAGGTCTCATAAAGCTAAACCAAAAGAAAATGATCAAAAGTTCACAATATAATCGAACATCTTGATGGAACTATTATAATAAAATTTTCTCCTAAAAAACCCAATACAATAGAGTCTAGACCTTCTTTATCTAGGCCTTTTACTTCTTCGAATTTGGGATCAAGGAGATCATTTCAATATACTCCTACGCATATGTCAAATACAAATGCTATTTTAACCCATATATCATATCCCGTTTATCCAAACCAACCAAAAAGAACAAAAGAAAATGAAACAAGTTTCAATCATACTGAATCAGACTTCGGTAGTCCAACTCAACAAGTAAATATGAAATCTCTTAATGAGTCGGTCAAATTTATAATAGATAAAGAAAAAACTAAAAAATAATTTAAAACAAGATCCTAATACAAAATTCTTTTTTCAATTCATTTTCTCAAACAGAACAACAACAATTAAAAGACTTATGGTTCTTTGATATGAAACAAAATTATTATTATTATTTTTTGAATAGTTAAATTAAAATTTTCTACTAATTCAGTTCAAATGATAAAATCTAATTTAAATGAATGACACACATCTAAAGGACAAATAATAAACTCCACCATTCTTCCTTTCAAGTCCATAAAATATTCATAAACAACTGCCATCTCCATAAAAAATGAAACTTTATTTCTTAATAACATTTATCTTCATACTTTAGGATAACAAATTAAAAAAATTAATATTTCAAAAGGAACTTCCAGTTAAAATATTTCAAAACCCGTAAAAACCTCGTTCTTGCTCCCAAAAAATCCTTTATATCAAACTCTCACTCTACCTATGATGATGAATTCTGAATTTTTTAATGAAATTTCTAAACGCTTTAATGCTTCAGACAAAGGCAAAGAACCAAATATTAATACTCTTTCCAAAAAATCCTCATCAGACAATGAATCCGTAAATCCCCTTCAGAATCCTATTCGGAAGACGAATCAAGAATCTCACAACTATTTCGCCCAAAATATTATAATAAAACAAAAATTATTATAATAGACCAACCCCACTGTTGATCTTCAAATAGAAGAAAATCTTCCTCAAACTCACAAATACGATGGAAATACATTATACGAGTGGACTATAGACGGATTAACCAAATATTAAATTAGGAACACTTTACAACAAATGCTACTATATTTTAATGCTTGTTATATGTATAGACATACTCAAAAAGCCATCACCCTTGCCATTACTACTGGGTTCAGTGGACAATTATTCAGCTAGTGGAATGATTATCTCTACCAACCTCAAAGAGATTTAATAATTGAGGTTGTACAACTAGATGGAAACAGCCAACCCATTCGAGATCATCAAGGACAACCTCAACCTGACTGTCTCCTTACCGTCATATTAAATATTATAACTCATTTTATAGGAAGAATTGATGAAATGAGTACAAAAAACAAAGAAGTATTGATGAACCTAAGATGCCTTATCCTATCTTATTTTAGATGGTACAAAGATATCTTCTTATCGAAGGTCTTTCAAACAGATAATAGTACCAAAGCATTCTGGAAAGAAAAATTTATATCTGGATTACCAAACTTTTCGGAGAAAAGGTAAACCAAAAATTAAAAGATTTCTATGGAACCTTAGATTATAATTACTTTACTTTACTTTTGGACAAATAATTCAAACAATAAATATGACTGCACTCCAACTATGTTCAAATCTAAAACTACAAAAACAATTAAAATCCCAAAAAACCACTACAAGAAAAGAATTAGGAGATTTCTGCTTTCAATTTGAATATCAATCATTAATTGCCCCCTCCAAGCAAAGATCAACTCCTCGTCTGATATATCATAGAAAACAAATTAGATCAAAGAAAACCTTTCCAAACTATTATCAAAATCCATCCCCCAATTACTCTAAAGAAAAATTTTCCAAAGAAATCAATTCATAATAATAAATGTTACAAATGTGGAAAACCCGGTCACTTTACGAATAAATGTCATCTAAAAACCTTGAAGAAAAAAATTCATGAACTCAAAATAGAAGAAAATAGTGAAAATGAACAAACTCAATCATCTGACGAAGATTGCCAATGTCCTTGGCATCTACCCAATTATTTTGCAAAAGAATTAAACTCTCCTTCAGTCAATGTTCTAACAAGTAATGAAAAATTATTCTTAGAAATGATTGACCACATAGAAGACGTCAATTTAAAAAATAAATACTTAATAGAAGTCTTAAAGAATCAACATAACCCAAAACCTCAACATCAAAAGCCTGAATATCCATTTCACGATGAATTAGAGTTTTCTAAATCTTTCTCTGTGCAAGATATTTACCAAAGAATAAATACTCAATCCACTCTTGTTACTTTAAATTCACTACAAAATCAGATAAATCAATTAAAATATGAAATTTAAAACTTAAAATCTCAATTAAAAACCCTACAAACCAATACCACAAATCAACAAACTAATACCGATGCCGTAGACATAGATAAAGAAATTGATAAATTCTTAGGAGAAATAGCAGAGTATAAATTCCAAAATTGGTACATAAAAGTTTTCCTTAAACTCCCTCAATTCTCTACCCATTTCATGGCTCTTCTTGATTCATGAGCTGATATCAACTGTATTCGAGAAGGAATCATAACCACAAAATTATGTGAATACACAAATTCTTCACTTTCCACAACTACAGGCAAATCATACAACATAAAATATAAATTAACAAATGCCTATATTTACAAAAATAAAACCTGTTTTCCTGTCCCATTTGTAATTGTGAAAGATTTACAACAAGAAATGATACTTGGTACTCCTTTTCTCCTTAAAATCCAACCTTTTACAATAGACACAGTCAGACTAAAAGCCATCAACCAAAATGTTATATTCAAATTTGTTCAGCTCCCTAAAACTGGCATAATCCAAAAAATAAAAAACCATCTACAAGCCGAAACCTAGTTAAACTTTGTCAAACAAGATACCTATAACCTAAGAATAAATCAAAAACTAGAAACCCCTTATTTTAAAAAACAACTTCAAGAGTTTCTAAAAGGTTTAATAAAAGATTGTTGCTCTTAAAATCTTAAAGCCTTTTAGCATAGAAAAACTCACACAATATTTCTTCCTTATGTTACTAATTTCTCAGAAACAGATATCCCTACAAAAGTTCGACCTATACAAATGAATACCAGATATTTAGAATTATCCAAAATTGAAATTCAAGATTTGTTAAACAACAAACTAATTCGACCTTCAAAATCTCAATGGTCTTGTGTTGCTTTCTATATAGAAAATGCAACTAAGCTCGAAAGAAGAGCTCCAAGATTCGTGATAAATTATACCCTGTTAAACAAAGTTTTAAAATCAATAAGATACCCTTTACCAAATAAGCAAGATCTAATAGCCCGACTGTCTAATGCGTTTTATCTTATCAAAATTCGATCTTAAGTTAGGATTTTGGTTAATCCAAATCGTTGAAAAAGATAAATACAAAACAACTTTTAATCTTCCATTTGGATAATATGAATGGAATGTTATGCCATTTGGATTAAAAAATGACCCCTTAGAATTCCTAAATCTAATGAATAATATCATCAATCCATATCAAAATTTTATACTGATATATATATAGATATTCTAATCTTCTCCCGAAACATAGACCAACAATGGAAACACTTAGCCATACTAAAATATGCAGTCCAAAAGAATGGTCTTACCCTATTAGAAAGAAAACTCAAGCTCTTCCAAATTTTCATCAATTTCCTCGGTTATCACATCGAAAACCAAACCATAACTCTCATTAAACGAGTTATTCAATTTGCCGACAAGTTCCTTGATCAAATAACTGATAAAAAATAATTACAAAGATTTTTAGGATGTCTAAACTATGTATTAATATTTGTCACATATTTAATAAAAGAAAGAAAACTACAAAATAGACTACGAAAAAATTCAAAGATAGAATGGACCGAGTCAGACACCTAGGCAGTCCAAACCATTAAAAGATATGTCAAAGTTCTCCCTTGCCTTTCCATCCCAAATTTAGAATACCAAAAAAATATACAAACAGATGCCTTAGAATTAGGATATGAAGGAGTCCTCCTACAAACCCATCAAATTCTATGTGACCAAATCGTTCGGTACACCACTGGAACATGGAATCCAACTCAACAAAATTATTCAACTGTAAACAAGGAAATATTAGCAATTGTTTTGTGCATACAAAAGTTTCAAGCAAATGTTTTAAATCAAAAGTTTTTATTATGTATTGACTGCAAATCTACCAAAGAAATACTTCAAAAGGATGTAAAAAATTTAGCATCAAAACAGATTTTTGCCCGTTGGCAAGCATTACTTTCTGTTTTTGAATTTGACATTTAATTTATAAACGGATCCAAAAATTTTCTCCCTGATTTTCTTACCGACGAATTCTTGCATAAAAAATGAGTTGATGAGGTCATACCCCTCAAAGCTCCAAAAGCAAACAACCAATTTTCGTCCCTTACTAAATGCCAAACGTCCAAACCCAATAATCTGACTACATGCCAAAAGACCACTAGGCTATCTTTACCGTAGATGATCAAATGTTTGACAACTTCAATACAGACCAAATTGTTTCCAAATGCTTTCATCAAAAAACCCATTTTATCCCTAAACATATCAATTACTCAAACAAGTTTTATGAAGCCATCCTCTAACAATCCCAAAGTGCCCTTATCAATTACACTGAAAAAGACGGTGAAATAGCTTTCTCAGCTCAAAATCCTTCATGTTCTTTCAAGTTCTCTTTCATACACTAAAATATGTCACCTCTCCAACAAATCAACAAGTTCCCTATAATTATTGGGATTATATGCAAGCATGAGAAAATGTCCTCATTTTTCAAAATACCAAAAAATCTCATTCTTGCTTTCTTCAATTTTCTTCGAACCATCATCACAAAACACCTAATTGGTTCTATCAAAATTGGTGGTTTACATACGGTGCCCTTTCTAAAATCCTCTCCCCAAACCTCTTTTTATCCTTCAATCAATTTACCAGCTCCAAAATATTTCCAGTAGATGAAAGTCATGTCCTATTTTTCTCAAAAAGCTTACCCACGGATAATGAAATGGGATTATTCAATAGATCTTTATGAAGCAATCCCTAACCTATACCGTGATTCCCACGTATCTCTAAAGAATGAAGCTTTTTTCTTAAGAGTTTACTATGATTAAAATACATGTGATAGAGCTTATCAACCCAGCCTAGCCATTAGGCTTTTCTTGGACTGTTAATATGGACCAATAGTGTCATGCTGTGTTCTTAGATAGTGATGTGGATTTGTACAAAGGGTAAACAATTATCCTTGATATTTTAAAATATTTTTAATCATTATTTTTTTGATTGTTTATTTTATAAAATTTAATTTTTAATGTCTGTTGATCTTAAATGTTGGAATATATCAATCATCAATCATTTGCCAAACGCCCCCATGCTCGGGTGGCTGCGGCATCAATTTTCTGCAGAGCTTGGATTTGGTAGGACAACTTAGAGAGTGGCTGAAGTTGGAATGACATTAGGGTTGACACATCAGTGATGAAAAAGTGACATACACTTTTTGGGGATGTTTTTCACTTTTTGGTATTGATGTGTCGGCCCTGATGTCATTCCAACTTTAGCCACTCTCTAAGTTGACCTACCAAATCCCGAGGGGATGCCATCAGGGTTGAATCCCTTGATATGCAGTGCACTATGAGTTGCCCGCTCTGGTTCTTCGGGCTCAGTCCATCAGGGTTTGTTCTGTTAAATTCTATTCGATCTTCCGTTCTCTCTCATCTATTTCCATCAGGGTTTTTTCTGTTGAAATCTATTCGATCTATCTTTATCTCCAGTAATCTATCTTGTTGTGTCTCTCTCTCTCTCTCTCTCTCTCTCTCTGGTTCCTGCTTAGACTAATGA
>JAOXJP010137798.1:0-27433 GCA_025762735.1 Platanus orientalis | reverse complement strand
AAAAGTGTTCAGTTGAAAAAGTAGGTGGTCAATAAAAGACATCAAATTCGAAAACACATCATGTGTCAATCAATGCATGATAATAGAGGTCTGTTTCAAAATAGACAATCATTCTCCAAAAAAAAAGTATATTTGTATAGAATAATCTTTGTCAACAAATCTCAAAACAAGATTCATTTGTTTTCTCTTAAAATTATCACGTATCTTGTCAACAATAATGCAAAATTTTCGAATCCCCAATACCTTCACGAATCTTATTCTACGTGATTGTGTATCATACAAACAAAACTTATGCATTTGAAACCCTTAGCTTTGTTGGGCTCTATCTTTGTAGTAAGTTGATGAATTTTAATATTGTAGACAAAGTCAAATGGACAAAAGACCCTCTCCCCCAATGGTAGAAATTACTAGTTCTGTAAATGAGTCGAGCTAATTCAAGCTAAACTCATCTTGATTTTAGCTTATAAAAGATTGAGAGATGAGCTAAACTTAAACTTGGCTTATTAAAAATTTTCCTAAATTAGGGCTATGCTCAGGCTCAACTAAATTTTGCTTTGTTCACTTCAACCCAAACTGTAATTTAAAGTTACATAAGACAAATTTGTAACACCATAGATACCATAATCTAAAATCATTAAAAAATAGAAATTTGATGTTAAGGTTTACTAAATTAATTTTGTAATTATATTAAATACAATTATCTAAATATTCGGAGTTTATGTTGAACCAAGCCCATCATAATTCACCTCATACTCGTTTAGTGTAATGAATTGGGCTAGAGTTTCAAACTAAGCTCGTAAACAAAAAAGTTTGACCTCAAAACTCAAAGAATGGCAAACCGAGCTATGCAATACAAGGAGCTCTTTTGGAAAATGCGGAAATATCATGGAGAGGCATGCAGGTATATATACATGCATACTTTTGTAGGATTTTATTTTATTTTATTTTATTTTATTATTATTTTTGGGTTAAAGGAGGATTGATTAATTTATATGCATTCATAATTATTATATCTTTTACCTTGTGATATGAATATTATTGTTATTATTACTTTTAATCAATTAATTTTTTGTTCAAATTTGGAGAATACAAAAAATCAATGAATAAAAGATCTTTCAACCTAAAATCTATTGATTTTTCCAAAAGGGACAAATGTTTTGTCCAGGATTTTGTATATCCTACTGTGTCCTGGGCACAAAGGCCGGCTTTATAGGGTTAAAATTGTAAAAACAATTTTCAAATGAAAACATAAGAAGCCATAAAATTGGGAAAAAAATTAGGTGAAAACAAATCTCATGAGAACTGTGCAAACAGCACCAAGGTGTGGATACATCAGCGCCAAAAAGTGATAAGTGCCCCCTAAAAAGTGTAAATCACTTTTCTGTACCTGATGCATCAGCCCCTCTGGTGCCGTTTGCACAGTTCAGATTCATTTTCACATAGTCCGAGCCCCATAGAAATGGGGTGTACAGGGTTTTAGGTTTAAAAAAATAGTGTTCAAATGAACAGTTGCTGTTTATTTAAAGGAGGCACCAAATTCAAAAGACCATCACGTGACAGCCTGTGGTAAAGGACGTACAAATCCTACACAGCATTTACTCCCTTTTCCATTTTTCGACATTAAAGATTCCTCCATGGGACTTGAAACCCTGCCATCTCTCTTGGAAAAGCACAAACCCGTTCTTCTCAAAATTTATTTCTAATGCTGTATGCCCTCCCTCCAAGAATGCGAAAATGCTCGTTCTCAACATTGGCCCCACACGGTTTAGCCGGATTAAATCGAGTTAGGCTTGGAAAAACATAATGTATTAGAGACCATTAAATACAGCAAAGTTTTAGATAAGACTCGTCCTTGAAAGCATCTAACATTAATAATATGTGTTAGAGACCATTAAATATTGAAAATGTCAAAAAGGTGCTCAAACAAAATTATTCTGAGTTCAGTGAAGTGACTCAGTGAGGATTTGTATAACTTGATTTGGACAAAAGGGTTGAAAAGAGCTTGATTGTGGGGAGGGAATTCCACGTTCAATCTCCCATATCTTTTGTTACTTGAAAGCACCCCTTCTTGTACAAATCTGAACATCAGGATCCAAAAGCTGATTTCTAGAGCGTAAAATGCCTTTTCTTGCACATATGCTCTTTACAATCGTGCTCTTAGATATGAAGCAATAGAGTTGGATACAAAAGAAAGAAAAAATTTCACTATAACACCAATCAAGTCATTGGGATTGATTTTGGTTTTGCCCAATATCATGAATTTTTGAGAATACTAATGTAGTTCTCTTCATTCCTGGCCTACATAAGAGCATGGTTTTAATGATCCGTGTCTACATCTGTGAAGATGGTGAGGGTGGATGAAGGCCATTATAGAAGTGGGTATATGGTTTTAAATTATAGTAATCTTGATTGTGGTTCTCTCCATTAAGTCAAGCTCTTTCCTACCTTCTTATCCTATCCAAAAGTTAAGTATTAATTGTCTTTATTTATTTATTATTTATTATTTATTATGGACAGCAATTAGTATCAAGAAAAGCATACTATAGTTTTATCTTTGGAAAGTGAAAGATTTTCTTCATTTTGTTTAGAGAAACACAATCCAGGCCCTAAGGCCCACAGTGATAATCACTACATACTGCATCGCATTTAGCAGAGACTTCTCTATTGAACCAATCAAGATGCAACACGAATTCTTGGAGGCAATTTTTTGAATGAGGGCCATATTAATTATTTGATTAAGGAAAATGCCCTTAGGATTCTCTCCAGAATCTTAAAGTTCAGATATCATTCAGAATATTTCAATGGTTGACATGTGACAAAATAACAAAAAAAATTAAAAATGTGCAATTCAATTTGTCGACTTTTTTGGATACGTGTTGACCACCAAAATCTTCTGAACTTTTACCGAACTTTAAAAATCTGGAGACAATCTCAAGCGAAGCAAATGTGCTTTAATTGACCCAAACACATGTTTATATTCTATGGGGTTAAGAGGTACATATTCTACCACACAAAAAAAAGGTTAAGAGATACATACATGCATGCCAAAGCCAACTCAACATCGTAATATAAAATTAAAGAAAGAAAAGGTGACAGTTAATCAAAGATTAAAATAAATGAATAAAAGTCAAGAGATAGTCGTACATTACAAGTTAAACACAAGGGATTTTGTCTTCTTCAAATTTCTTTATTTGCAAAATAAGATTGATTTGAATGAACGAATGTCCTTTTCTTCTTAACATGGTTTGTGTGGGTTCTTTACGTGTTTAATACGTTCAACGTAGCTTCCAAATTCTTCATTTATAATATTATTTTTCTTTGATGAATTCATTTATAATATTATCAAGTCCTTGTCTGAGGGACAAATCGACCCAAAAGACTAGAAAATAGAAGTGTTGTTTAAGAAACTTAGATTGCTCGTCTTCGCAGCAATCTTCGCAGTGGAATATGCAAGACAAATAAATCAATTTAATGCGGCGGCAATCAAGCAGCTATTTGCTCCAATGGCCTATATATTTAATGGGTCGGGCAATTGCTCCTACTCATCATGTTTGTGCTGGATATAAAATTAAGGGGGCAAATCATCTACCCCCAAAAATTCTGTCTTGCTCTAGGCATGGACATAGTTTTGAAAACCGGACCGCGTCAAACTGGTAAGTTGGACAGTTCAGGTCCAACGGGTTCAACTCTCGGTTTATTTGATTTAACCTCGATTTGCTACAATCATAAGTAAAATGTAATAAAATACCAAAAAATAAATAAACAATTCATAATGCATTTGAAGGTTTATGACCGGGTTTTTAATTTTAACATACCTAAAAATGTAATAACATGCCACCAAATAAAAAAATTCTTGGAAAGTGGGATTGGAATTTGGAAAGACACATTCCTATTTTCTTGTTTTTAATTTGTTATAAAAATAAAAACTGATTGATTTTATTAGAACTGTGTTTGTAAAAATTGGCATGTTTTCATCAGTTTTGATTGGTTATATACAGTGTTTGGAACATCATGATTTTAATTAAGCTTCTATAGAACTGTTTAGTGTACTAGTTCTGATTAAACTGGATTGAACCATCCAATTTGATCCAGTTCTCAAAAATATGGACTGAGGTGTTTAAGGTTAAAACTGTAAGGAAGGTTATCAAAATGAAATAAATGTTTTGTTTAGAATTTGGTGTTCAGGACACCAGGGACGTCATATGAAATAAGATGAGTGGGAGTTAGATGAAATTTCATATTTCCACCCATTTTAGTCTATACGATGTCCCTTGTTGGACACCAAATCTTGGAAAGGACATTTGCATAATTATCATGTGCCTGGAGAACGGAGTACTGGACACTTTTTGGGTGTTGAAGATTTTCTTTTAAAAATTAAAAGGCATTTAACACAGCTAGTTTAGGCTCCTTAGTTTCATTTCAATTTTTGGGTAGGGCCGCTCGGGTCACTGCGGCATCATAGGCGGCTCTTATGCGAGAATGGCATATATCAACACAATCATCTGTGGAATACCGTCAATGAGGTTACCACTCATCTTTTGAGGTAATTTTGTGTCCAACTTTATTGGAGAAGTTCTGATACAAAGGAGATCGTCTACATCCCTAAACCTCTTTATAATCAAAACAGTCATATCACAGCCACAAAAGTGATTGCAATTTGAAAAAAATTGATATTCAAATCATGAGGGTGTCACCTCGTGCTGATATTCAAATGAGATTGATAAGCCTGTTTGGATATAAAGTGATATAAAGATGTAGACAATTTCACCTCATGCTTGTGGGTTTGTTGACTTCACGATCACTCTATTAGCAATGTAACTATTCTTTGGATTGGCTTAGTGGTAGCTCCTCAAATAAAGATTATTATTATTATTAATATTATTTTGGTTATTTGGGAATGTTTATTATATTTATGATTTTGTGAACATTTGGAGCCTGTGTAAAACTGGTAAGGATTTTATATGCCGACCCCTAATCTGCGTCGCGTCCGCGGATGGTCAAGTGGGTGAAAACATCAGCGCCGAAAAGTGATTTTCATTTTTTGGGGGAGTGTGAAAATACTTCTGACACTGATGTGGCCTCCCATTGACCTAGGTGTTTGTCTATGCTGAGCGTAGGAAAGCCTCACCAGTGTAAAACTCCTCACCAGTGTAAAACTATAACCCTTTGCTACATAAGGTTACTTTTTAAAAAAAATGTCTAATCACTTTACTAGGTGGATTATTCATTGGCCAGATCAATAGAAAGGAAAAAAAGAAGAAAGAACCAGCTTGATAATGGTAGTGTAGAATAGATGGGAGATGAGAAAGAAAGGAATGTATGATTGATTCGGTCTAAATCAAATCATTACCATTCTGTCAACATCATCAACGGGTCATGCAAAAATTTAGAACCGATTCCAATTTAGAAAAAAATTTATACATCTTTTCTTCTCAAACAACGAGTTAGTTGCCGTAGCATGTCTAAGACCAAAGAGGATTGGGAACACTCCCTTTAACCAATGCTAACCACTTCCCCTAATGATGGGATGTGTGGAGTCCGATAGTACTGTACGCTTGTCCCCGACTTGTGGATCCAACTTCGTTGTAAAATGGCGAGGGGTTGCAGGGGGGCAGCGCCTCTTACCCGTAAGGTGGGGGTTTGGGGGCTATCGCCCCCAACCCGAATTTTTAGCAAGGGTATTATGATAATTTTGCACTTGTACAGTGTAGCCCTAATTATATGTATAATGTCGAGGACAGCCGCAACAACTGAATTGTTTTATATTTTTTGTTCTTCGATCGTAGTGAAAAATCGCAACAACTCCGTGTACATAACCCAAGTTGGGTAAACCACATAAATTTGGTGTTTTCTGTGTTTTATTATTTGTTCTTAATCTGTATTCTGCTTTGTTTTGTTTTCTCACAATCCTGGATTAGGGTGTATCCCTAACATTCCCGAACCACGTAAAAATTTTGGGTGCCATATTCTTATTATTGCATATTTTTCACTTCAATCTATTGCTCCTTGACTGCCTTCATCAGCGGATTGACCATATCCCTCGGCACAGCCATCATCCGGTTTAAAGAGGCCAACATAATCAGTCCCCCGCTTTCTGTTGCAAAAGGAACATCAGCACAAGGGATTCTGACGGCTAGAAATAGTTGTTTTAAATCCACACAGCAAGCTGCAACACAATTTTGGTCACACAATATTTGGTCCGGACTCGTTGGAAGGACAATTAAGCACAATAGCTAGGCGAGTACACAAATGATTGATATCCAATATTTTAAGGGTCCTACTTGATAGACCTATTTGGCTCCATTGGAAATGATTCGATATATCCAGTCATACTGTAGATGATATCTCTACAGTCCAGGAGATGCTGGAAGATGAATAACCCTCCACTGTCTCCACGTCATTACTGTGTTGACACCTGTCATTCGTCATCTTTGCATGGGCACCACGTCTAGGGGTTGGTAGCAATTGTGTGTCATGCTCACGAAGGACAAGTACTCTTGAGTCACCAAAATGCCCACCTATGTACAAGACTTTGGCCGGGCAGTCTGGAGGAATAGAAGCTGCTTCAGTAGCAAGGCAAAGAATTGAAGTAGAGAAGGAAAAATACTTGAGCGGGACAAAAAGCACTAACCTGCTTTGAATGATTTAACAACAATGACTCTTCTTCGGTTTCATCTTCTCTTCTTGGTGTTTCTTCACGCCATTGTCATCCTCTCTCACCCGGTTAAAGCCAAAGGTAGACATTCTTTATCACTTTCTAGTTTGATTGGCAGTTCTTTTTCGTTGATGGCCGGGCTTGTGGTTCTTCCTTCTATGGAATAGAGGCGAATGGGTATTGTTCGTCCGTTGAATATTATTTTTTTTTTTTAAAGTCTGCTTTTCATATGTGATTGTGGGTTTGAGTTTTAGAATCTGAATCTCTGAGTTGAAGGGTTTTCTAAAATAACATTTGAAATGTTTTTTCCTCTATTGGGGGGACTGTATTGAAAGTCTCAAAATATGTTGTGTATGTATATAGGTTTTTTTTTGGTAAAAATATGTATAAGGCTGAATGATCGAGGGTGAACAAATGTGCCTTTATGTACCTATTGACTATATTTGCTCTTGTACAAGGCTATTCTTTTTTGTTTTATATGTTTAAAACTTATACAAAAAGTTACATAAACAATAAGACCCAAATTCATTAGTTCAAGTTGTTAGTTTAAAATTTATATAAGCTTATTCAAGTTCTACTATGAAAGGGTTGGCGAGTAGGCTGTGTTGCACATTCTACAGCCTTTTTGCTAGCCCTCTTGTTTAGTCAGTCCATTTTATATTCTAGTTAATGAAATATACATCTATCTATAAAAAAAAGAACCTTAATTGGTGAAATGGAGAAATATGATACCTAGTTTGATGTGAATCCATTTGGGGACTGATCTGCAGTAGCTTTTGTAGCATAAACTAAAAGCATGGGCTTGTTGTCTTTTTAACATGGGCTTTTTGTCTTTTAACGTGGGGGTCTTTGTCTTTTCGTATTTTTTGTTCATGCTACAAAAAATTACAGTAAAATTTGCCATAACTGACACCTGGCAATCCATTTACATCCACGTTCAGTATGAGTTGCTGAGGCAATAACAAATTGACTGACATGTGTAGGTCATCTTCCAAGTTTGTGCAAGTGTATATATACATGTATGTGTGTCTTTCTGTGTCCCTGTCTAAGCTCTGTGTAGGGCTGTCAACTATCCATCTAAGCGTCTGCATTCTATTCGAATTCGATTCCATTAAGATGAATACGGATGCGTCTATATCCGATTCATTTAATAAATATTCGATTATAAACGAAACAGATGCGGATATGTATACATCTGCTAGGTTTATATATATATATATATATATATATATATGGTAAATATTTTTTTATAAATATAAGTTATGACAATCAAATTAATGTGTATATCTTATCTTGTTTTGGTGTAATGGGTAAATAATAGATTTAAAGAGGAAAATAGATTTTTCATTATTATTTTTTTATATAAAAAAGTGAAACAAAACCCTTAAGTTTTTAATAGAAAGTGTAATAGGATATATCCAAATTCGTATTCGAAATTCGTTTAAATAAATAAATACGAATACGGATCCTATTTTTAAACATCCGCAAATATTCGAATTCGAATCCGATATTCGATTAACTAAACGAATACAAATATGAATGTAGCTATATCCGATTCGAATTCGATCCGTTTACAGCCCTACCTGTAGGAGCATTTGTTTACATCATTTTTTAAATTAACCATGATGATGGTGACACGTGGCTACCATGCTTTTAAGATCAGCCATTAGGAAAGCAAAGGAATTAGAGTTATGTGTCTACCAGACCGAATATATGAAAACGTGGGTACAGTTCATGTGCTTTCGGTTATATTAATGAGCCATGGAGGACACATTACTATGCACGGTGACTTACCAAAAGAGATCGAAGGGGAGGCACCTACAACAGTTTCTGAGAAAAACTGATTTGAGATGCTTGAGGTGCAGTTCACGACCCTATAAACATTCCAGCAACAGAGGCAACTACTCACAACAGTTTAACAAGAAGGAACTGCTTCTATGAACTATAAAGAGCATTGCTAGAGACACTGCAAAAGATCCCCGGTGAAATCATCTGTCAATTTACTTTATCTAGGAGTGGGCATAACTTAGCAATAGTACTTGTATCGTAGACTTGATTCGTGTACCTACATTGTATTTCGATCAGGTGTTCCTTGTTTGTGATCCAGTGTATGAGATTCTCAGATTACAGCAAGTGAGTTTTAGGCTTCAATTGCTTGTTTGCACTCATTTCCTTCTTTATTCGTGATTTGTTGTTTGTTTGTGATCATTGAGTTTGCCAAAGTCCTCTTGTTTGAGGCAGGACCGAACCCATTTCATTGTGATAATCTCCCTCGAGATTCGAAAAATCTTGAGAGAGAAAACAGATGCAGAGGATATATTGTTTTTCAGAGGATAAATGGGGTGCCCATTGCCCACTGTTACTTTAAACACTAAATTTTGTTAAGAGGCCTAAAGTGCTCTTACTGAACCGTGCAGAGGATATATTGTATTAAAAAGGTTAAATAAGGTTCCCACAGTTACTTTACAACACCACATTTCATAAAAGGCCTAAGGTGTCCTTACTGAATCTGGATCATCTGGTCAGATATGCCAAAAGTTGTCATTAATTTTTACAAAGCGCTGGTGGGAGTTCAAATCATATCAGTTCATTCCAGTGCAAAATCAACACGCAGCAGAAATCAATTAGTACTTGATAAAGGGACCTATACCAATTCCAGTTGCATTCTACAATGTTTGAGTCCCTTGCTCAAAGAATCTGTGTAACTTCATCTTTTCTGGAAGTTGAAGACCTTGATAGAGATAGCATAGATACTAAAGAAGAAAATAATGAAGGCAACGAGCACTGTCACGCAAACACCAATCATTCCAGGACCATAGCCAAAACTAACATCCAAATACTCCTTCACAGACCCCTCAAACCCAGGTCCCACAATCTTAGTCTCCAAGTCACCAAGCTGAGAGGTTATGATACCCCTTATTGACCATGCCACAGGGCAAATATAATAAAACCAGATCCACCATCCTGGGATGTTCTGAAACAAGTGAAAAATCAAGTGAGAGGGTAGGAAATTTTGACATTTTTTTGGGTGTGTAAACTGGTAAAATGATTGACTGAAAAAAAATATGTACCGGTTTTGGGACAAAAAAACCTGAAAGGAGATTCCATAATGAGTACATTGCAGAAGAAATGACGGCAGAAAGCTGCAGAGAAGGTGTGAGACCAACCGCCATAATTCCAAATAAAGTAAAGAAGGTGAATGTGAGGAACATGAACAGAAGATAGAGCATAAATTTTGCTGCAAAACAGGAGCCAGGCATGTTAAACCATTGTATTTCCAAACAAATCAGAAGCATGGTACAAGCTAAATAATTAATCAGAATAATCTAAAAATTATAAATATTTATACAGTAAATAGTTTATTTGAATAATTTTTTAAGAGCACAAAAAGGGCCAACACATCCATGCTTTGAGTTGATGTGTAAGTTGAACATTAGGCTGCATTTAGCTTAGATTCTCCCTACATTTCACATGAACAGAAACTTGCACAATTTTCTTTCTCTGAAAACATCTGCAACTTTATGTTGCCCCCATTTCCACAAAATCAGCAACTCAGCTGTCTAACAAAACCTCTATTCTGTGTGCCATTTCCAATTTGGCAGAATCAGGAATGCAAAACAGAGGAAATAAATCCCAAACACAGCCTAGTTTAGTACAAAATTAGCTATAATAGTACAAATTCCATAAACAACAACCAGTACAATGCATGTGAGTTTAATTATTAAGCTAAGAAGGTTACCCTAAGCACTTATTATTCTGTATATATGAAACCCCCTTCAGGTCTCCGACACACTCTCAAGAAACTTATATGAAAACCTACACCTACTCTAGTAAAAGAGTATGTTCAAGCATCAAAGTTTAACCAAAACTAGGTCCCTGCTGATGAAGCAGAACATTTCTTTCCAATTGAACTCCCATGAAAGTATCTTCAACCATGGCTATCACAAGGGTACACCCATATTCACTTCAGAGCCGTCAAAATTGCTCTCACCTTCCACGGCAGAAAAGGCTTACCAATGGTTTCTCATTTAGGGCCTTTGGATACAAGATTTACCCAATACCAGCATGCGGTCATCGGAAATATCCAAACTACTTTTAATGCTGGCACAGTGTTTATCACCCTCTATCCAAATTTCAACCTACCCCTAAACGATCCCCATGCATTCAATGCCCTAGCAGTATAGGTCCAGATCTCTGGAGCACCACAGATTGCCACATCCTATGCAGCGACTGTTCATTATCAGATCGCCTACAGGATTCAAAACCACTCTTTTGATATTTCTTTTCCAGAATTTTCAAAGGTTGAAGAAGCCCTGTTCCTCAAGGTGGATACCAACAAAGTGCCACACTGTACATATGTACCACGACAGCTTTCCATAGAGCAATTGCAATTATTATTTCCGGACAAGTGGATCACCAATTACGAAAATATCCACTCCAAGACTAAAACAGTCCAGTCCAAGATTCCTTTTTTCGTGCGCAAAAAAGATGGATCTGTTGAAACCCGGTTCATACCAGAAAGGGATCCGGATGAATCTTCATCTTCTTCGTCGTCCTTTCCTACTATGGACCAGCTCATGTTCCAGCCAGCAAATCCTCTGGAAGTCTAAATGCTCACCTAGGTCAAGACCAAAAAGCATCAGATTATTGATTGCACCTGTGATGAGTGTGAGGCAGATTCAGTAGAAGTCAAATTAGAGCTTGAAGCAGAAATAAAGCTCTATCCCAGAAAGCGTAAAGGAAGGAAATCTCCCTAGCAACTCCTTTAAGAAAGATATGAAGTAGGAGATCCTGAAATTGGCCTCCTTGGAGATCCTTCAAGAAAATTTGACTACTATGTGCTTTATCCAAGGAAGAAAGCACCCTTCAATGGTGACTTGCCACCAGATGATTGGGGTACCAAACCTCCTTCCCCTAACCCAAAGCCACTTCCATCCACATTACAACCTTATTATCAGAAGGCCTTGTCCCTACTACAGAAACCCTTCCCCCTACCCTGCAAACCATTACCACCAACCTCGACTACACCGCAGCCCATAGAATGTTTTATGTTCCAACCAGGCACTCCACAGTACCAAGAATCATTTCCCCCTTTGAAAGATTTTGAGCACCCTCAGCAACGGGTCAAACACCAATGGAAAATCAAGACCCCTTCAGTAAAAAATGCTGACGGAACAAGCAGATAAGTTTCGCTTGCAGAAGCAGCCTTAAATTGGCAAGCGGAAAATGCAGTGGCCCAGAACCAGATAATGAAAAAAATCCTGAAAGGCCAAGAAGAAATGTCTCAAAAGGTAGACAGAAGACTAGTTACAATAAAAGATCTTATTGTAGAAGTCAAACAAAGAATTCAGAAGCTAGAAAGAGAGCTGTATACAATAACCACTACTGTCAAGGAATGTTCTGTAGCATCACAGCAGATTGCTTCCAAAGAAGCAGAAAAACGCCATCTTCAAAATCAACTAAGGTCTTTGGAAGGATCATCATCCACACCGTCCCCAAACCCCATCACCTCACCAGGACCTTCTTCTTCATCCTACAGACCACCACCTGAATCTCCATTCATGGCTCCCAGAAACACCATGCAATCCATCTATGTAGCCCCACCATCTGAATCATACATTCCAAATCTCCCTTCTTACTTGCAACCATTGTCACCACCAGAATACCGTCCTCAAAGAGCCGAACAACCCATACTGCTAAACCAGCACTTGTATGATATGTTTCCCAAACAATATCATCATGTGATCAAACCAAGATATGCTGAGCCAGAGCCTGAATCCATCAAACCCAAGCCAAAACCAAAGTCACCGGTTGACCCACCAGACCCTACTGTAGGAGCATCGTCTAAACCGGATTTGTTCATAGTTGACCCGATAGACCAACCCAACCCTATTTCTTCTTTTCTTAAATCTCTTACCTTGACACCCTCCTTACCAACTATAAATGCTATTGATAACATTGAATCCTCAGTAGATTCTGAATCAGATTCTTCTTTGAAAATGATGATGCATGAACCCATGCAAGAAGAACCAAGGGTAGAAGACCCGCTTGAACCCGCTCCAAACATCAACATAACCCAACCAAGACGAGTCTTCCAAGATACCACAGACCTTAAAACCCTTTTTTCTATTGATGACGTTCCTCCATCCAGATGGAGAGATCAATTTCTCCAGATGATAGCTTGGATTGATGTAGAGATGTAAATCCCAGAAGCCCAGCTTTGCCCAACTTTGGTAAAATTTACCTCTAGATTGGCATGAAGACTCCGAGAATGGTGGATAAACCTAGGAGAATATCACCAGTTGCAAATCCTTCAATCTCCTACAATTGAAAGCTTTGTACTTATTCTCTATACAGAATTCCTAGGAGCAGTGTCTCATCAAACAACAATTGCTAGAGAAGAATACCTCCGTATAAAATGCTGTTCTTACAAGAAGAAAGACCTGGAGAAGCACTACAATGGGATGTCCAAAAGATATTATCTTTTAGAGGAATGGACGATCCAAATCTAAAACAAGCATTCTTAAACTCTCCCAGAGCCCCTTGGAGATGAAGCTCTCAAACTAATTGAAATAAAAGGAATGAGCCTTCAGGGTTCATCATTGGGAGAAATCTACCAGACAGCTTTACTAGCGTTAGAAAAATTGTGCAACCAGAAGAAGTTCTTACGCACAATTGAAGAGATAAACAAGAAGCTTGGCAATGTTTGTGATTGACCAGATCTATGCATCAAGTGCAAAGATAAAAAGACATGCAAGGCAGGAAAAAAAAAGAAGCATTGGAAACAAAAATTTTCTAAGAAAGATGATCCCCGGAAATTCAAGAAAAAGAAATGGAAATTCCTCTATAAAAAACAGTTCCGAGGAAAATCTAGCACAAGATGTTTTGTCTGCAACAAGAGAGGCCATTATGCAAAAAACTGCCCAAGGCAAAAGAAGGAGCAGTTTTTTCAACAATTGTCACAGCATACAGATATTCTTAATCTTTCTGATATGGAATCAGTTTATTCCCTCTCAAAAGAACAGACCCCTCAGTCACTATTTGCAATTCATCTCACTGACAGTGAAAGTGACTATTCATCCAGCTCAGAAGATGAGCAGTCTGCAACTATTGGAATTAACGGCATTTATGCTTTTGACCGCACCATTTTTACCTCTCAACCTGTCCCTGCAGCACCTAATTCTATCCGTCTCTCCAAATTTTCCAAACCATTTATTGTCATTGCCTTTTTTGATACAGGCGCTGCCGCCTCTATCATCAACCCAAAACTTCTTCCCCATTCTCATTGGCAAGAATGTTCCCAACAGTTTCGGGCTGCCAATGGAGCCCATTTCACAATTCACAGTATCAGCAAACCTATATTGATCCAATTATTTCCAACTCTCTCCATCCAGCATCGAGTATTTGGATCATCCCTTTTAGGAAAAGACATAATCATTGGTTTTGACATTCTGCATAACATCCCCCATCTTCGATGGACTGCAGAAGGATTAAAATACAAAGATGTCTTTCATGGTCCTCTGTTCCAAACCTGTACATACATCACCTTGACCCGGATCCATTTACCCATCTCACAACTAAACTCCTCACCAATCACTCTGCAGATTCCCATAGCGAATTCCTTACCAAGCACCCAAACCCACTCTGGAAAAATCCTCATTTTTTGTTCACCTTTCATTTAAGCTCAATGAAGACATCAACCCGACTAAGGCAAGTCATCGGGGCATGAATCCGACCCATTATACCTTAGATGTCCAAGAACTCCAACAACTTGAACAAGAGAGACTGATCGAACCCATTTCATCCCCATGGGCTTGTGAAGCCTTTTATGTTAACAAAAAGGCAGAACAAACAAGGAAAAAGCTTCGCCTTGTCATCAACTATCAACTCTTGAATCATTTCTTAGCATATGACAAATTCTCTATTCCTCAGAGGTCCTCGCTTTTCCAACACCTTACCAATACTTTGGTATTCTCCAAATTTGACCTCAAAGCAGAATTTTGGCAACTCGGGATAGATCCAGCTGACAGATACAAAACTGCCTTTTCAATCCCGAACCACCATTTCCAATGGACAGTAATGCCCTTTGGATTGAAAAATGCCCCTTCACACTTCCAAAAGGCCATGGTCACTATTTTTCAACCTATTTTGAATAATGCATTAATTTATATTGATGATATCCTTCTATTTTCTCCAGATCAGCAGGCTCATCTGGTCCTTCTCAACTAGTTTAAGGATATTCTCCATCAATATGGCATCATGTTATCCAAAAAAAAGATGCTTATTGCGGTCACAAAAGTTGATTTTATAGGAATGCAGATTCTCAACGGCCAGTACACATTGCAGCCACATATTTCAAAGACTCTTAATGAGTTTCCAGACAAGCTCACATCTGTAAAGAAAATTCAACAATTTTTTGGACTTGTAAATTATATGGCTGACTTCATTCCTCATATAGTCAAATACCGTGGACCCCTCTCACTATTGCTAAAGAAAAACACTCCACCATGGGATCAGAATCACACCAATGCGGTTAGAAAATTGAAAGAGCTTTCTACAGCTCTCCCTCCTCTATAAATCCCTGGTGATAGTCACCACATCCTTCAGATAGATGCTAGTCACAAACAATGGGGAGCAATTCTTTTTGAAGAACTTCAAGAAAAAAGAACTCCATGTGGTTATAAGAGTGGCTCCTTCTTAGAAGCAGAACAAGGATACCATTCTACCTTTAAAGAAATCCTTGCAGTCAAACGAGCCATCGAAAAATTCTAATTTCATTTAATTGGTCATCACTTTATAGTAGAAATGGACATGAGTGCTTTCCCTCGAATGCTACATTTCTAGAAAAAACTGTTGCCACACCAACAGTTCCTCAAATGGGCTCAGTGGTTCTCCAGATGGGATTTTCAAGTTAAAAACATTAAGGGATCAAATAATATCCTTGCTGATTATTTCTCCCGTCATCCCCTCCAGTCTGTCATGCCAATACCCCTGGTCTATCCCCTTGAACCAGTTCATGACCTTCCTTTTGAAGTAAGAACCACCATCATTGAAATTCTCAGAGAAAGGAGAAGCCAAAATAATTTTCATAAATATTTAAAGCTCTCTATTTTCAACCATGGTAGGATATTCAAGCACCTCCCTCACCCTGACTACCCATTCCTGATACCCTATAGTATCTGTAACTACTACCATCTCCCAGCAGAATCCCTGTGTTACCTTTGGTACCTTTTTAAAGCATATACAGTTGCCTTCATTTTTTATGTGCCCCGCTTATTTGCCTACCTTAACCAGTGCCAAATCAACCCTGATTTGACCAATAACCAAGCAGGATTAATAAAAATTTTAAAATGGTTTTATCCCATCCCCACATGGCAGCAGATGCTTCATACGTACCATCGAAAATACGCCATCATTTCCTGTAAAAACCCTACAGACATAATCAGAGACAATGAAGAGTAGATGGTGTATTATACTCATGACCCCCATATAGAAATCCTCTACTGGTTCT
This sequence comes from Platanus orientalis, assembly GCA_025762735.1. NCBI lineage: Eukaryota > Viridiplantae > Streptophyta > Magnoliopsida > Proteales > Platanaceae > Platanus > Platanus orientalis. Next base: position 11,267 of record JAOXJP010137798.1, on the reverse strand, counting down.
CATACAACCTTATAGAAGAGTATCATCTATATCCAGCTGAATGGGTCATGTTCAAAGACCGTATGTGCACTCTCAATTGAATAAACTATGCTGAGATACCTGTTATAATTGCAGCAGATCCCTTTACAAATCCACATCATCCCATATCTGAGCGACTATATGATAGTCTTTTGTCATTTTTTGAACGCACTGGATTTCTTGGAGAAAATTCAGCTGAGTCATCACCTTTTGTCGGACATTGGAATGACTCTGACAACTTTAATAGTGACTAAAGGAGACACGCCACTGTGTGTATGTGAAGCCCATGTGAATCCCATGTGACTACATGTGATCCCAGCCTACGTGTTTGTCTATGTGTCTGCTTATGTGTAATAATATAGTTTGTAATATGTTTGAAGTCCGGTCTTCACTTTGCCTATAAAAGGCTAGTGTTCTTTTAGTATTAGGCAGACAGGGAGTGTGTCCTGATCGCCTAAGAGTCCAAAGTCCAACCTTGTAAGTTTTAAGTTTGAGTTTTCAATAAAGCATCACCAGTACCGTCTGGTTTTCTCCATTGGTATTAGAGCCATGGCTACGTCCATGGATAGCTAAAACCCTCTTCGTCTTACTTTATAATTTCATCCCTTAATACTGTTATTAGTTATGTTGCCTTACAGAGTACTGTTTCTAATCACCTTAGACCAATATGCTCTGTTCCTGTCATGACTAGTATGTTCTGCAGTTGCCGTATTGACGGATCTTTTGCATCAGAAAACGTAACTGCAACCTGAAGTATGCTCTGTAGTTGCCGTATTGTCGGATCTTCGACATCAGAAAAGAGAAGCAAAGGAATAACAAAAACTAAGCCTAACTTAAAAACCTAGGAGTTTACTAGCTTTACCTGGCCGCTGGCCTACAATAATAACAACAGAGACTCTAGTCCACTGACAAGGTATCCCTCTTATGGGGAAGACGTCAAGACGGAGAATCTCGTTTGTTGGATAACTCCCACAAGTACTGACTTAGGATCCCAAAATGTCTTATTCCTTGTTGGGTTATAAACGTCTCTTGAAGGCCAAGGATAAGGAGAGATAGGCCATTATGGAGACATCAGCATTTATAGAAATATGTCTTTCTGAATTATTTCAACACTAAAGGCTAACATAGTTTGTAGCAGTAGTAAGGATGGTTAGAAGAGTAAGACATCATTACAATCTCCATTATCTTTTCTTTCGATGGATCTTCCCCGACCCTCTTTAAGTTCTACCCCTTCTTTCTCCTCTACATCATCTTTCAAGTCTGTTTCTTCATCCAAGCTTGAATACTTGTATGAAATCGAGTATCTCCCTGATGAAGCTCGAGTCCCTCGTACAAGTTTCCCAATCGTAAATCCATATTCAGTATATATGAAACCACCCTCAAGCCTCAACTACACTCTCAAAAAGCTTATAGGAAAACTAACTCCTACTCTGGTAAAAGAATATATGCAAGCATCCAAGTTAAATCAAAACCAGGTTCCTACTAATGAAACAGAACATTATTTTTTTTATAGAACTCCCTCGAGAGTATCTTCAACACTGGCTGTCTCAAGGGTACACTCATATTCACTTTGGAGCTGTCAAAATTGCTTTCACCTTCCACGATAGAAAAGGGCTACCAGTGGTTTCTCATTTAGGGCTTTTGGATACAAGATTTATCCAATACCAGCACGCGATCATAGGAAACATCTAAACTACACTTAATGCTGGCACAGTGTTTATCACCCTCTATATAAACTTCAACCTACCCCTAAATGATCCTCATGTGTTCAATGCCCTAGCAGTGCAAGTTCAGATCTCTGAAGCACCACAGATTGCTACATCCTATGCAGCAACTGTTCATTATCAGATTGCCTATAGGATTCAAAATCATTCTTTTGATATTCCATTTCCAAAATTTTTGAAAGTAGAAGAAGCCCTGTTTCTTAAAGTGGATACCAACAAGGTGCCACACTGTAATATGTGCCACATCAGCTTTTCACAGAGTAATTGCAATTATTACTTCCGGATAAGTGGATCACCAACTATGAAAATATCCACTTTAAGACTGAAATAGTCCAGTCCAAAGTTTCCTTTTTTGTGCGTAAAAAAGATGGATCGGTAAAAACCCAGTTCATACCAGAAAAGGATCCGGATGAATCTTCATCTTCTTCGTCATCCTTTCCTACTATGGACCAACTCATGTTCCAACTAGTAATCCTCTAGAAGTCCAAATGCTCACCAAAGTCAAGACCAAAAAATATCAGATTGTTGATTGTACGTGTGATGAGTGCAAGGCAGATTCCGTAGAAGTCGAATTAGAGGTAAAAGCAGAAAGAAAGCTCTATCCCAAAAAGCGTAAAAGAAAGAAATCTCCCCAGCAACTCCTTCAAGAAAGATATGAAGCAGAAGACCCTGAAGTTGGCCTCCTTGGAGATCCTTCAGGAAAATTGATTACTAAGTGCTCTATCCAAGGAAGAAAACACCCTTCAATGGTTCCTTACCGCCAAATGACTGGGGTACCAAACCTCCTTCCCCTAAACTAAAACCTCCTCCATCCACATTACAACCTTATTATTAGAAGGCCTTGTCCCTATTGCAAAAACCATTCCCCCTACCCTGCAAACCACTACCATCAACCCCGACTGCACCACAGCCCATAGAATGTTTTATGTTCCAACCAGGCACTCCACAGTACTAAGAATCATTTCCCCCTTTGAAAGATTTTGAGCACCCACAGCAAAGGGTCAGACACCAATGGAAAATCAAGACCCCTTCAATAAAAAATGCTGATGGAACAAGTAGACAAGTTTCGCCTATAGAAGCAGCTTTAAACTGGCAAGCTGAAAATGCAGCGGCCCAGAATCAGGTAATGAAAAAAATCCTGAAAGGCTAGGAAGAAATATCTTAAAAGGTAGAAAAAAGACTAGCTACAATAGAAGATCTTATTGTAGAAGTCAAACAGAGAATTCAGAAGTTAGAAAGAGAGCTATATACAATAACTACTACTGTCAAAGAATTCACAGTAGCATCATAGCAGATTGCTTCCAAAGAAGTAGAAAAACGTCATCTTTAAAATCAGCTGAGGTCATTGGAAGGATCATCATCCACACAGTCACCAAATCCCATCACCTCACCAGTAACCTCTACCTCGTCCTATAGACCACCACATGAATCTTCATTCATGGCTCCCAGAAACACCATGCAACCTATCTATGTAGCCCCACCATCTGAATCATACCTGTCAAACCTCCCTTCTTATATGCAACCATTGTCACCACCAGAATACCGTCCCCAAAGGACTGAATAACCCATATTGCTAAACCAGCACTTGTATGATATGTTCCCCATACAATATCATCATGTGATTAAACCAAGATATGCTGAGCTAGAGCCTGAACCCATCAAACCCAAGCCAAAACCAAAATTCCTGATTGACCCACCAGATCCTACTGTAGGAGCATCATCTAAACCGGATTTATTCATAATAGACCCGATAGATCAACCTAACCCTATTTCCTCTTTTCTTAAATCTCTGACCCTGGCACCCTCCTTACCAATAATAAATGCGATTGATAGCATTGAATCCTTAGTAGATTCTGAATCAGATTCCTCTTTGGAAATGCTGATGCATGAACCCATGCAAGAAGAAACAAAGGTAGAAGACCCGCTTGAATCCGATCCAAACATCAATATAATCCAACCAAGATGGGTCCTCCAAGATACTACAGATCTTAAAACCCTTTTTTCTATTGATGACGTTCCTCCATTCAGATAGAGAGACCAGTTTCTCTAGATGATTGCCTGGATTGATGTAGAAATGTAGATTCTGAAAGCCTAGCTTCGCCCTACTTTGGTCAAGTTCACATCTCGGTTAGCAGGTCGACTCTGAGAATGGTGGATTAACCTAGGAGAATATCGCCAGCTATAAGTCCTCCAATCTCCTATAATTGAAAGCTTTGTACTCATTCTCCACACAGAATTCCTAGGAGCAGTATCTCATCAAACATCAACTGCTAGAGAAGAATACCTTCGTATGAAATGTTGTTCATACAAAAAGAAAGATTTAGAGAAACACTACAATGGAATGTCCAAAAGATATTATCTTTTAAGAGGAATTGACGATCCAAATCAGAAACAAGCATTCTTAAACTCTCTCCCAGAGCCCCTTAGAGACGAAGCCCTCAAACTTATTGAAACAAAAGGAATGAGCCTGCAAAGCTCATCATTGGGAGAAATCTACCACACAAGGAGTGTGTCCTGATCGCCTAAGAGTCTAGAGTTCAACCTTGTAAGTTCTAAGTTTGATTTTTCAATAAAATGTAGCAATCTGTGGTGCTCCAGAGATCTGGACTTGCACTGCTAGGGCATTGAACGCATGGGGATCATTTAGGGGTAGGTTAAAGTTTGGATAGAGGGTGATAAACACTGTGTCAGCAAGTGTAGTTTGGATGTTTCCTATGACCACATGCTGGTATTGGGTAAATCTTGTATCCAAAAGCCCTAAATGAGAAACCATTGGTAGCCCTTTTCTGCCGTGGAAGGTGAGAGCAATTTTGATAGCTCCAAAGTGAATATGAGTGTACCCTTGAGACAGCCAGGGTTGAAGATACTCTCGAGGGAGTTCTATAGGAAAAAAAATGTTCTGCTTCATCAGCAGGAACCTGGTTTTGGTTGAACGTGGATGCTTGCACATATTCTTTTACCAGAGTAGGAGTTGGTTTTCCTATAAGCTTTTTGAGAGTGTGCTTGAGGCTTGAGGGTGGTTTCATATATATTGAATATGGATTTACGACTGGAAAACTTATAGGAGGGACTCGAGCTTCATTAGGGAGATACTCGATTTCATACAAGTATTCAAGCTTGGATGAAGAAATAGACTTGAAAGAAGATGTAGAGGAGAAAGAAGGATAGAACTTAAAGAGCATCGGGGAAGATCCATCAAAAGAAAAGATAATGGAGATTGTAGTGATGTCTTGCTCTTCTAATCCATCCTTACTACTGCTACAAACTATGTTAGCCTTTAGTGTTGAAATAATTTAGAAAGACATATTCCTATAAATGCTGATGTCTCTATAATAGCCTATCTCTCCTCATCCTCGGCCTCCAAGAGACATTTATAACCCAGCAAAGAATAAGACATTTTGGGATCCTAAGTCGGTACCTATGGGAGTTATCCAACAGACGAGGTTCTCCGTCTTGACGTCTTCCCTATAAAAAGGATACCTTGTCAGAGGACTAGAGTCTCTGTTGTTGCTACTATAGGCCAACGACCAGGCAGAGCTAGTAAACTCCTAGGTTTCTAAGTTAGGCTTAGTTTTCTGTTGTTCCTTTGCTTCCCTTTTTTGATGTAAAAGATTCGTCAATACGGCAACTACAGAGCATACTTCAGGTTGCAGTCACATTTTTTGATGCAGAAGATCCGTCAATATGGCAACTGCAGAGCATACTGGTCATGACAAGAACAGAGCATACTGGTCTAAGGTGATCAGAAACAGTACTCTGTAAGGCAACATAACTAATAACAGTATTAAGGGATGAAATTATAAAGTAAGACAAAGAGGGGTTTAGCTATCCATGGATGTAGCCATGGCTCTGATACCAATGGAGAAAACCATAACGGTACTGGTGATGCTTTATTGAAAAGATTTGCTTACAGGTTGGGACTAATCCAGCCATTTATTTTTCAAACCAACCCTGGTTGCGGATCCGTCACTTAGTGGGCTTGCTATGGCACTCTACATCTTGTTAGTTTCCCAATTTTGATTTGGACTATATAGGACCAATTATATTTAAGGATTGTACATATTTCATTTTTATGCCTATATGGGTGAAAGGGCACCCACTTTACTTTACAGTACTTTTGATTTCACGTGGGCATGTGGATAATTGATATTGGACATATTTTAGAGTGGTTGTAGTTATTTTTTCTGTTGTAATCTATTGTTCTTAAGTGGCTATCAAAGTTTTAGTGCAACTATTGAATCTGACTAAGGAAAATTACATGGACTTAGAGGATTTTAAGTTAAGTACTAAATGAAAACTTGTGGACATATTGGATCTTATTTATCGACCCATGATTTGGGTTATTTCGATTATCAAATTTTGAAAAAGTAACGATCCAAATCCAGCATACTTATGAGTTCATATCAAATCCACATGTCCAAGGAAATCTGTCAAAATTCATGCTTATGTAAAGTAATGTACTATGATATAAGTATGTTATGCAAAAGATATCCATATGTCCAAATCTTGTATATAAAACCAAAACCAAAGAGGCAAACCTCATATTTGAAGCCAAAACCAAAAATGTATGTAGAGATGTTTAGCCATAAGGATATATAGAGGTGTATGAAATTTTAATACAATTTTATCCCAAATGCACCTAGGAACAAAACCAAATAGTGAAAGTATTTAAAAACTCATGTAGAAACCTAAAGATGATGTTTTCATAGAAATATCGAAATAAACATGGATGAATCCAACATTCTTAGACTACTAAAACCATCAAATGAATATGAATCTCAAACATATAAAATGGGATTCTAAGATCCTAGCATGAGAATCATAGAATCATCAACAATTCTACATGGATAAGTAAGAAACAATGAGAATTCATTCAAATAGTCCATAGGCATGTGAAATAAATCCAAAGGCATGGTATAAAATCTGTCAATTTTATGAAAACTAATCAAAGGACTACAAATCATGCAAGAATAGATCAGAGGCATAAGAATTCAAAGGATAATAAAAAATGCTCCATAGGAAACCTTCATTCCCATCCAAATCCATATAAATCCAATTCCAATTACCTCCATTCATAAGGTAGAGTTTACCAAATTTTCCAACCCAAGGCATTAACCTTATAAACTTAGGATCTCTTCCAAAATTTATGAAATAAAGATAATAAAACTCTCAAATCAAGACTTATACCATAGGAAATGAGGTCCTAGAGAAGAAACAATGTATAGGAGGCAAAATCCATAGTTTAGATGATAATCCCTTCAAATCAAAGCTCAAACATCAAATAAAACTAAGATCCTAGAAGAGGAAAGTGCATATGCAGTATATCTACTTATAAAATTGCTTCTAATCTCTTAGTTGAAGGAGATTCTTAACTAAGACTCCATTTCCTTTAGAGTCACATTCCTTATATGAGATTAAACCACAAATCCAGTCATAAGCTAAGAATCTACAAAGATCCATGAATAAAAACTGAAAATCAACTACAAACCAAGCTAGATCTAAAATTTTTTTGTCTCACATTGCTCTTTGGAGAAAAGGTTCTCTTCTTCTTTCCTAATTCTCCCAACACCCTTTCTCCTTTCTAACTTTTCTTCTTTCTATGCTCTTTTATCTCTAAATGTGGTAAGTAGGGTTTAGGTCGTTATCTGGGGGTCTCACATGAAATTAGGGTCAAATCATGTGTTGGCATGAATCCCAAAGATAATTTTGTCCTTTGGTTATCGTTCATGGTATTTGAGAATTTTCATCTGAGTGAAGCCTAGGTGTAACCCGATGCCATTGTACTGATTCAATGATTGATCACGAACATTAGTGATAGATCACCAATGCCAAATTCTAAAATGTTGGGCTTTTGAATTTCCAAAGTCTAATCCAATTGGGTTAACACCCTTCTAATCCTTCCTAAGTCGTGCTTAGGCCTTTAGAGAACTGAGGGTAACCCTCTTTCTCACATATACAAAAGGTACCATAAATAGACACATGGTGTCAAGTCCAAAACTCTAGGATTTACCAAAAGTGGATGCAGGGTGTTACATTTCTCCTTTATTGTGACTAGGAGTAATTACATGGAAACAAATGAATTGAGTGATGATTCTATACTACTCACTCTTTGCCAAAATCCTATCATGTTCTTGTGTAGGTTTAAGGTTGCAGGTTAATATTTCCTATCAAAATTTTGCATAGATTTAAGGTTTTTATTGTATAACCTAGATAAAAAAACAATATACAGTCTTGTTGGAAGAGAGAGAGAGAGAGAGAGGAGGAAGGAGACAGAAAATGAACTAAAAAACCCAACAACATTAACTTGTGTACAATTGAACTAATGGTATACCTGGTTAGATTTGTTAAAGTGAATGTTATAGAATAAGAAAGGAAGAACCAATAAAAAGGAAGGGAGAATGAGTAATTAAGGTTTCCTTATATTTCAAATAGACACAAAATAACTAAGGGTAAAAATGTAATTAGATATATTACAAAACAACACCCAAATCAATCATATATACCCTTGTTTTCAAAAAATTTTAAATGCCTGATTATCTAGAAAATTGACCGCACTTAATAACTTATCTAGTAAATTTCTCTAGTTTTCCCTTATCAAGTTGAATGCACCCAAACCAAGGATTCATATAACTTGGCTTCGCATAACCAAGATTAAATCGGAAATGTTAAAATGCCAAATGCATCAATATTTACATGCACATACAACATGGAAGCTTTAAGAAAACATATATATATATAACAAATGCTAGTGATGTGTGTGCATAAGGATAATGATGTTAGAGTATATAATGGTATTGTCAATTCCATGATAAAAGGGTACATTAGGTGTTGCATATAGGAGTACATGGTGTAATTATGTTGTAACAAAAGTCAATGTAAGTCCTAGTCCAGAGAAAAGCTTCACAAAACCAAGCTTGAGAAACTACACTTCTAAAGTTTACATCGAAGGACACTCTCAAGAATCAGTTCACAACATTTCCAATCCACACTCAAAGGTAAGGTCAGGTAAAATTGATGATGATACCAAGATCTAAGCCTTAGGATTGTTTAGATGGACCTATCCCAAGACTTAGAATACACCGTCATAGTGTTGGTTAAGTATAGAACTCAAAGAACAGAAAAAAATAGCCAAAAAATTCAAAAATAGGACAAGTGGACCGATCCACTCTTTCTTGGACCAGCCTAAGCACCTAGACCAATCCACCATGCAGGTGGACTGATCCAAGAGGTCTCAAACACTTACTGTCTGAGCTAACAGAAGTCAGTTGGACTGATCCAACCTCTGCCTAGACCAGTCCATGACCCCTTGGGTATTTGGGGTCTATACTGATTGAGGGCAGTTGGACTGGTCCAACTAACACTAGACCAATCTAAGAATTGGTGGACCGTTTGAAAAAATCAAGGGCCCATATTTTTTATCCATTTAAGGACAAATTAGAATAAGATTTTGAGGTATTTATAAATACCAAGAGCCTCCCCAAAAACTAGAGGAGAGACCCTACTTCAAAAAAGAAGATATGGGGGCTACATAAACGTTTTTGGTGAAGTTTTGACTCAAGCTCTACAACACATTAGTATATTCTTTCCAATTTAAAGAGGTATTTATTATTAACTCAATCCTTGTGATTATTGATTAAATCTTGTGAGGATTGTCCATATGAGGTATTCAAACCTAGAATCCTTGAAAGCTTTAAGAGATAGAGCCTAAAATTATTTTATATTTATTGAGAAATCTCTCTAAAGAGAAGTGATTTAATACCATAGTTATAACAGCCTATTGAGAGGCATCAATCCAAAAAGGGACTTGAAACTAAAATTAAATCAGCCAATTTAGAGGTAAACAATCTGGAGATTCATCTCTAGAAACATATAATTTATCAAATTTTTTTTTTTTTTTTTTTTGAGATCTCACCGAAGTCACTGAAAGTTGTATTACCTTCATCAGAGTCACCAGAGGTGCTTGAAAGCCCACCAAAGCCACTAGACTTATATAACTTACAGTGAGTGGATTCTCATGGGTGTGTAAGTTGGAATTTAGTTTTTAATGATTTTCTCTATAATAAATAGTGAATTATATTAATAAAAATCATAGCTCAATGATGACCTTTCAAAGTGGACGTAAGCCAAGTGAAAGGCCGAACCACTATAAATCTACTATACATTGTGAGTTTGTGTTGTTTGCTTGGTTTGATTGTATCTGTTGTTTTAATTGTTAAATATTTAATTCATGCTTTGATTGAATAATCACTTTATTGCACTATTAAAAAACCTAAGGCACAAAAGTAAAACCTTTAGGGAATATATCAAGCCGTCTCCTACTGTGTTATAGTTCGCTATAGTGTATGACGGAGTATGGTGGTCTATGATAGAATTCATGGTGAGGGTTTCTAATTGATTTATTTTATTTAATATTCCTTTGCATAATTCTAGAAAATAATTAAGTAAATCAAAGTTAAGAGAAATTGGAGTTAATAGTGAAATTAGTTTAAAAGAATTGATAGGATCCTATTCACCACCTCTAGGATCACGTAGGTTAACGACTTAGAATTTTAATTGGTGTTAGAGCAGGTTGCCTGTTAAGGGCTTAACAACTTGAGTCAAGATCCTAGTTTGGCCAAAAGGTTAACTTATGGCTTCTAAGGATGAGGGATAATCCACATCTAGGCCTCCATTCTTTGATGGAATGAACTATGTCTATTGGAAAGCGTGTATATGGACCTAACTATATGAAACTCAGTGGTTACTGGCTAGATAGTGCTAAAGGATAAGGAAGAAAAGGATTAGACCTCAATAGAGAAGAATGCATATAGTTCAAACTATAAAGCACTCAATTTCGTCATTGTGTATGTTGTGAGTCTACATGAATTTAGGAGAATTTGTATTTTAAAGTTTGCCAAGGAAGTATGGGGTCTCTTAGAGATGACCCATGAACTCTAAGGATGGAAGAAAATGAGAAATTCATTGACTTATGCACAACACTCCAAGACATTGAAGCAATCTAAGTTTTAGATGCTCACGACTAGGTTTGAACTCTATGGAAGAATAAATTCATTGACTTTTGCACAACACTCCAAGACATTGTAAGCTGCATGTGGGGACTTGGAGAGGTAGTACTTGATTCCAAAGTAGCAAGGAAAATTATTAGATCTCTCCCTAAAAGATTTTATCCTAAAGTAACAACAATTGAAGAGAGTATAAATTTGGATACAATTAAAGTAGAATAACTAGTAGCATCACTCTACACCTTTGAATTCAAATTCCAGCCAAATACTAAAAAGAAGGAGATATCCCTAAAAGTTAAGGAGGAACCTAACCATGAAAATGAATTCGATGGGGAATTTTCCCTTGTGGCTAATAGGTTCAACAAGTTCTTTCCCAAGAATGCGAAGGACTTAAAAAGGAAATTCCCTCCCAAAAAGACTAGTCAACTTTAGGAGAATGATAATTCCCAAAGGTGAACCCTAGTGCTATGAATGTAAGGGGTATGACCGTTTGGTTGCTGACTATGCTAACAAACAGATAAAC
>JAOXJP010137777.1:0-13433 GCA_025762735.1 Platanus orientalis | reverse complement strand
AGGGTGACGATGTGTAGGGTTTCTCTCTCTCTCTCTCTCTCTCTCTCTCTCTCTCGTGGAGGGTCTGGTTCTGATGGCTTCTTTTTGGCAGATCAGGCTTTGCTCTCCAAGGATCCTGTTGTTTGGCCTGACCTGAAGTGACTCAGTGGTCTTTGCCTGGGCTTCCATTTGTTTGTTTGGGTTATTTTTCAAAGTCTTTGGTGCTCCATTCTAATGATCTGGTTCATGTGGCTATGGAGAAAAACTTGGAGATTTCGAGGGTGACTGAGAAAGAGTACCTCCTTCATATTCAGTCTGGACTTGGACCTAAAGGCAGTCATGTCAAGTTCCTTCTTAATCATCTTCAGCCTAAAGGTTGTGTGTGTGTGGACTTAAACCTTTATGGGTTATTTGACTGGGCTTTCTAGGCCTATTAATCGACCCTCGAAAAATTATGGGCTAAGCTGCCATATCTCCTGCAACACACACACACACACAAATATAAGTACCTTGACTTGAATACTTGAATTTTACTTGTAAGGTAGATCCAATCTGATCTCATTCTTGCTATGGATCTTGAAAGATGGTTCCATGTTAGTTCTGGACCAGAGCTTGGTGTGCCTAATTATGTTGGATCCTGGTAATCTAATGCATTCCATGCCATGTTGTAGGTGGATTAAGGACGATTTCATCTTTTACGTGTTCTTCATTCTTATTGAATGTGAAGTTGTGGTTTAAGAACTTTCCTCGGGCAATATAACCAAGTCAAGTCAGTTTCCAAAACAAACTAAAGGAAAAAATAAATCTGATGAAATTTAGCTCCATTTTAAATGATATCAGCTAGGTAATATCAGTATATGAAAGCTATTATGGAGAAAATCAAATTAAAGAAATTTCCTAGGAAATAATTAGCACTAAAATAATAAATGAAAAGCACATTGACTTGACAGAGTCTCATTTTTTTTTATTTTTTATGAATAAAAACTTTATTGAAACTCAAGAGAAAAACAGGAAAACAGATAGAGAAGGATGAGAGATCCTCAAAAAAAACAAAAGAAGACGAGAGAAAAAGGGGGCAAGCACGCGGAGGCCCCAACACAACCCACTCAACTACTTCCCAATCCCCACAATGTTATTCCAATCTCTATTAAGAGCCCCATTAGGGATCCTATCAAAGCCTTTGCATCTTCGTGCCCAAAATAGAATTAACTCTTTGGAACCTCTGTAAACTTGTCATACGAGTTCCGAATGACCCTTAAACACCCAATTGTTCTGCTCCTTCCAAATTACCCAACAAACTGCTGTCGGAACCAACCTCCAAATTCGTTTTCCTAGACCGGTGTATGTCGAAGTTTTCCAACCTTGGAGAAGACCCATGGGATCCTTAGGAGCAATAAATGATGTGCCGAAGTGCTTGACCACACTGTACCAAATCTCCCAAGAGAATGGGCAATGGTTAAGCAAGTAGGAAGACGATTCCGCTTCGCAATAATATAGCAGGTACACACTAGGCAAATGAAAGTCTTTCTTCCATAAAGAGTCTATTGTAGAAATTTTCTCCAGCACCATTGTCCAAAGAAAAAATTGGATCTTAGGAGGGATCCCATTATACCAGACAGCATCCCAAGGACCCGGCTTCTCCCTAGGATGGGAGACATACCCATAACACGATCTCATAGAGAATTAGCCTCCCAAATCCATTTTTCAAACCCTCTGATCTGCATGACCCGAGAAAATATGCTAACCCTGTAAGCGATCTAGAAGTTGAGTCACCCTTGGGACCTCCCAATCGAACCAGGCCCTGCAAAGGATAGGTGCCCAGACAATCTCACCCCCTTGAATAGAGAAATTCGTTGCTACCCTAGAAGAAGGATCCACCGCCAATCCAAACACATCAAGAAAATCATGCTTTAATGATCTTTCCCACACCACACATCGGTCCAGAATCTGATGTGGCTTCCCTCCCCCACTTCATAAGCCACCCCTTCTTGGAATAGGTGGTAATATTGCATAACTCCTCTCCATAGACTGCGACCATAGGGTTCTCTGTTCAGCCTAATGTTCCACTTGTCCTCTAAGCCAAATTTTGCTTCCACCACTTGTCTCCATAAACCACCCTCCTCTTGCTCAAAGCGCCAAAACCATTTACACAACATGACCTTATTCATTGATTGGATATCACGTAGACCTGCCCTACCTTTCTCCTTTGGAGTACATACCTGATCCCAAGAAACCAAGTGCATACCCCTATCAACCTCTCCCTCCCCCCTCTCCACAGAAAGTTTCTTTGAAGTCTTTCCACTTCCTTGCAAATAGATTGAGGCAAAGCCAGTAGGGATAAGAAATAAATGGGAATGCTAGCCAGCATCGCCTTTATTAAAGTAAGTCTACCGCCTTTTGAGAGGTAACGGACTTTCCAATCACTGAGCCTCTTCCTCATCCTGTCAATCACTGGATTCCACACCTCCTCAAATGAAGATCCAATAGGGAGCCCCAAATAAGTAGATGGAAGAGTCTCTTGCCTACACTCCAAATCAGTCGCAAGTTGGTACAGATTAGGAACATCTCCAATTGCCGTCAAAGTACTTTTCCCTAAGTTTAGACAAAGGTCGGAGACTACTTCAAAGCATCTGAAAACACAATAAAGCATTCTAATTTGCCACTGAGAATTATCAAAATATATAATGGTATCATCCGCAAGTTACAAATGAGATACAACCACCTCTCCATGGCCCAAAACAAATCCTTCAAACATACTCACCTCGGCAACCCTCCCAATCAAGTTCCCCAATACACTAACTGCTAAAAGGAATAAAAGGGAGGAAAGGAGATCCCCTTGTTGAAGATCCCTACTGCAATCAAAGTGACCTTGAGGAACCTGTTTATCAGCACTGAGAAAGAGGCTAAACTAGTGCATCTTCGGATCCATTCCCTCCATTTCACCCACATTAGACTCAACCACTATAAATTTTGATTTGGATTTTTGTTATAGAGAAGTTGACAAATGATATATTTTGCTCCATGGAAGATGGAATGTTTGTTATTAGGTTGTGATAAGTAAGTTTTTATGGACACTACGTGATGTGTTAAAATTGTTGTCTAGGAAGCCAATAGGGATGTGAATATGGGGAAGCATTGTGCATATCTCTCTCTCTCTCTCATAGTAAATTCATTAATAAGGGGATAGGGCATCCCCAAAACTCTATACAAAAGATAAAAATCAAATGACAAACCCCACAAGTCAGATCCAGTTGGAATCTCTCATAATCTTAGCTCACCCCCTTTTTATACCAGCAAAGCTAACATTTACAAAACAGCACTGTTAGTTTCCCAAAACAACATCCTTAAACGAAGGCTCAACATAGGTCTAGAAAGTCCTATTATTTCTTTTCAGCCACAATGACCAATAGACTGCATGAAGAAGCATCCCCCAAATCACCCTCCTTTTCTTTCCTAATCTTAGGATCTTTCCACCAAATCTTTAAACTCTCATAGGAAGATCCAGGAAACATCAAAATTCTCAATGGCAGCATTCCCAACCTCTTTGGCAAAGTCACGGTGAATAAGGAGGTGATTAACTGATTCCTCATTCCTTATGACATAAAAGATGCTCATGAGGAATGTTGTGTTCTTATTTCCTAAGATTATGATGCAAGAATCACTATTACATCTTCTAGAGTTTACCAACGGAGGAGGGTCACTCATTTATCACTATGGTTCGACTAGCTAGAGTCCACGTGTGCAATCATGGAGGACACTTGCTAGACATATAATGTGGGAGCGTACCATGTCAAGAAGAAGAAGTTGGAGGATCATGGAGTGTCCAGTAATGTAGAGTTAATTTTATATTTTTAAGGGAGTTTTACCAATTATTTTAAGTCTTAGGGGGTTGAATGTAGTAAGACATGTTTGTCAAGGGGTAGAATTATATTTTATTTTCAAACGTATTTTTATTTTTTATGGGTTGCCACCTCAATTTATGGGACCCACAATATGAGCTGCAAGATATCAATATTTTCTAAGATTTTGGAGAATATTTGAGAGATATTTGAGAGACCTACAATGCCAATTCAACAGTCCTATATTCCCCAGGATTGTGGAGAATATTTGGAGATATTCTTTCCAAGATTACAGAGAATACTTTGAGATATTTTTTCCAAGATTGTGGAGAATATTTTAGAAGATTGTTTAAGATCTTGTGGGACCCAATAACTTGGCTAGCAAGACAAATATTGTGGCAACCAAGATTCTTTTATTCTCTTTGAGAATCTTATTATTTTAAGAAGTTTTTTTAATTATTTGACAAGTTTATTTTGTTAGAAGATTTAAAATCTAGGGTTTTATTTTATTTTATTCTCCATGTAATGCCTATTTAAAGGCCACATTAGATCAATGAAAATCAGTGGAAGATGAATATTTGAAATGAAGACATGTGTATTGAAGTGGGTGTGATATCCTAAATTTTTTTCTCTCAACCCCTCATATGAGGTGAGTATTCTACCATCTTTCTCTTTCTTCTCTCTTTTTCCCTCTTCTTTCTTGTATTTTTTAATTTCCTTCTATAAACCCAAAAAATAGCAAACTTGCACATATAGTTTCATACACCTAAACTAATCCAAATTTTGTAAAATTTGGAACAGTGGTGCAATGTGGACACAAGAATCACCTTGTCAGAGTGCAAAATTTTCTAACACACGGTCAGGAGTATTTTGGTAATTGGACACCACTACCCAGATTTCCCAAAATTCGAATTTCGAGCTTTCTTCCTTTTTTCAATTTGTGATTCCCTAGACCATCCTACATCAACATCACTTTAGCATCATCACGACATCACTTGGAGGGTTATTGGAGTTTTATGTTCTCTTTATTATTATTATAAATTTTTTTTTGGTTATTTGAGATATGAAACATATAAGTTGTGGGCCTCGATTTTTGCATAACAAGTAAATCCCTTTTGAAAAGAGACTTAACTATCGCAGGAAAATCCCATGTAATTTGGAGTCGCCACCAGTCTTTTTAATGATGTGATTGGTCATCGGTTTTGGAAAAAAAACAAGTTTAAATTTTGAAGAGGGTTTGAAATGTCTGACTCCACACTTAAACTAGTCGACTCCCAAAGATTCCTAGGTAAGTTGCTCATTTATGAGTTGGAGAAAGTGTTAGGCACCCCACCTCATCCGCTTTCACGGTTATCTATTTTAAACCCGTTACAGTCTAATGGTCAACTCGATTTATAATCTATTCATCTCACCCATTGTCTTTTATCTCATTTTATTGAGATTAAGTAGGGAATCCACATGCCATCTGTCAAAATTTTGGCAGCATAACGGTTGTAATATGGACCCCCTGGGAATGAATAGTGATCCCCATGTCACTTTTCAACAACCTGATAGTCAACAGTTTATAAAAAAAAAAAACACTCCCAATATAACATACATCTACATCATCATTATCCACCCGACAGCTTTGTGTTCTTTGTCATCATATGTACATATGCATTTTAAATAAAATAGACTAGTAAGTTATCCAAAATAATACAAGTCCGACGAAGTCCAAAAAATAACTATGTATAGAGCCTCTAATAAAATGAACTAAGCTACTTTATGTAGTTTGAGACTCAAAGATGAGCCACTTACCTCCTAAGTCAGTTGTACTGTCACCCTATAGCCAAAGCATTTAGACATCTCCTACATATATCATGATTTGTAGTTAATCCAATCATCTGACTTGAATGAATTGAAATAAGTTAAGGGGACTAAGTTAGGAAGCGTACCTTTTTGTTGCTTTTCACGTAATCATATAAAACATAAGGGGTTAGTAGCAAGTAATGTTATTTGTTTGTCTAGGAGTAATAAATTGCTTGGTACCCTAGGCTATAAGAAAAATAGGTTACAATGATATAAATGAACTATAGAAAACATGGATTTTTATAAATCCCAACAAAGGGTTGATGTAGTAGGATGGCTTGATGAAGTTTAGAAAACAAATAAAAGGGACTATGACAAGAGATGATAAAGAATTGACTCAAAATTAGGAAGAATCCAATTGCTAAATGGTTGGACCTAAAACAGAATAAGTATTATCTAAATATAATAAAAATAAATAAATGAACCATTGCCTCAACAAATAACATATGGTCAGTTTTCTAAGATATGGTGCTACCAACCACAAATAAAGAAATAAGATGTTACAAGAAAGAAAGAAACTAATAGAATCAAGCACTAACACACCATAAGTAATGAAATAACACGTGGTAAATCTAGAAGATGAACAATCCAACATGGACACCTATCCTTCCCTTATGAAAGATCTATAGAATCTAGAAATGATTAGGATGATACCTCATTGACAAATGGATAAGGGCTTAAGAAAATCCTGGCTATAAATTGAGTGGGACAGCAACCTAGACCGGCCTCCACAAGAGAAAGCTACTATATTGGGTGAAGTTTGCTACGTAATTAGGCCACTTGTCTAATATCAGAGAGATGGAAATTTATAGTATAATAACGACAGGGGTTAATGTACTACCAAATGTTTAAGTGCCATAAAGACTAAGATAATTTCATACATTTGCACATCATGTATAATATCAAAGTAGAGAATGTGTTATACCCACCACGTAAACAAAAAAAAACGAATAAGAGAGGGGAGCTAATGGATGAACCACAGTATTTTATAAAATGAACGAATCAAAAAAAAAAAATGCTTACAAGGGCTTATACTTAATACATAGATAGAGTTCTTTACATGGGAAAACAAACAAGATTTTAGTATGAAAAAGTAAATAAATTAAATATTGCATGAATGCTCACATGTTATCAAGATTGAGTGATAAAAAATCCTATGAAAGCTTTGGAGTAAAGCAAACAAAATGAACATGAAGGGTCAATAACATAAATAAATAATTGAGATCAAAACTACCCAAGAGAACAAACTAACTGCGAATAAGAATAGGAATAATAGTGTTTGAATCAAATAATTCTACTTTAATGCACTAATCAATGGAAAGAATGATTCAGCCATTGATTTCAAAAGAACAAATAAATAAATATGGCACCATAAAAGCAAGTGGCTCTAAGTTAGACCACATTAGTCCTAGTTAAATTGTTTCTGCCCATAAACACAATGTTATAAATAGCCCTCCATGAATTTACGACAACTCTCTGTCACCTACGCATGTATTCAAGGTGCATGAACTTCATGAAACCCATTCAAATATGTCAATGACAGAACCTTGTATGATAGATCAACCCTAAGAGAAAGCCAACAACAGTATTTCATCAATGTTGTTCCATTGGGTTCTTAGGCCTAAAGTCAAACCATGAACCTTTCTATTTCATCATAAAACTTTCTCATAAACTTGCCCAAAATTTTACCAAATAATAAAAGAATTTCAGAACTGCTAGGAAATGAGTGATTTAAAGGTGAATAAGTAAGGACAAAAAGAAAAGCAGTTAACAATAAATCAATGAAAAGGGGAGCCATAACTGGTCTAGGCAACAAGAGTGGATACTTCTGGGCCTAAGTACTCTTATCGGATCAAAGCTGGTTGCAACACACTTCCTATACATCACTTAGGCCTCTAAAACTAAAGGTATGAGATGATTCAGAATATGTCAAATCTCTCCAGCCCATAATCCCAAAATCTGTCTTAACGAAGACTGGACCAAAACCCACATTACCAAATTGAGCTAAAAAAAAAAATAATGGGTTCATAGTAGGGGTAGCAGCAGGTCTGAATCATCACTTGGGCAAGCCATATTGAAGATAAACCCGCACCCTAGATCTGTATGTTTGCATGATTAGAATAAATGAACTAATAAATAAATAAATAACTCAACTATCATGCCTGAATCCTTTTTTTTTAAGTACAACACAGAAAAGAAATAAAAGAGAAAATGTATGTATCAAACCCTGAACAACAAGTGCCTTTTATCCCACAACAATAACGTGTCTTCGCAAAAGCAAAACCCAGTGCTCTTGGGCAGCCATCACCCAAACCCCCAAATCAAAATTATATTGGGAAGAAGGAAACAAAATGAGAACATAACCAAATCTGAAAACAACCGAGCATACAAACCAAAAAAAAAATTCACATACCTTTACAAATATGATGAGTAAATAAATAAAAATACCTGAAGAGTTTAAATGAGAGATAAACTTGCCTCTTTATTGTTGCACACAAGCTGAATGCTTCTTCAAAAATCATTTAGGCAAGGCAAAGTAAAGAAGATGGGTCACGAATCAAAGAGGGATGACATTGGAAGGGAACTTAAGGAAGCTGGGCTATGAGGGAGGACAACCAGGATGTTAAAAAAGAAAATAAGGCTAGGGAGTTCTATGGTTTGGAAGGAATGTGAGGCCAAACTGGGTTGTAGCTCCTTGAACCATCATCAACCACAAGGGGGTTGAATGAAGGGAGAAAATGATGCCATCTATAGAACGTTTGGATCAAAGGGAAGTAGATTATTGCCTGGTGAGATGCGCCCCCCCCCCTTTTCTTCAATTTGCTAGGGTTCTTATAGAAATGAAAACCCTAATCACAAGAGGTTCAATGAACATGGCTTGGTCTCCAAGAGTGGCGTCGACCAGGCAGCCTGCTGGGGTGTGTTGGGCTGCCATTGGTCGAACTTGGTGGTTGCAGGGTCCATGGGGAAGAGGGAAAAGGAGGTTTTCAGAGATTTCACATAAATAAGAGAAAAAAGAGATGCATGGTTGGGGTTTTTTAAAGGTTTACACGAGAGGGGAAATGGGAGAAATCAAGAATGGCGAGAATGGAAGAGGGTTGCAGACGTTGGGGATAGAAAGGGGCTCGGGCAGGGAGCCTCTCTCCCGTAAGGAGAGAGAGATCTTAGTGAGGGTAGGAGCCAATGAGATGGAGAGGCGTGTCACAGGAGGTAGCCGGGCTGCTACACGAGTTCTGGAGTTGAGAGAGAGAGAGAGAGAGAATGGGTGAGAGGCCTGTGAATGAGAGAGAACTGTTGAGAGAGAGGAGTGAGAGAGGGAGTGTCTACGGTTTTTTCGGATGAGTGAGAGGGGAGGAAGCATGAAAGAGGGAATGGGAGAGCTGTGAGATGGGAGAGAGAAGGGGGGGCATTAAATGGATAGAAAGAGAGATGTGAGGAAAGAGAAAAGTGGGAGAGAATGGGTGATGTTAGGGGGAAGAAATGGGAAAGAGATGGTGACGTGGAGGGAGGAGAGAAGTGGGAGAAAGAGAGTGGGGAGGGGAAGGGATTTGTTGTATCCAATTTGTTTGTCTGCATCCTCAAAAGGTTTGGTGCATAGGGTTAAAAATGTAAAAACAGTTTTCAAATAAAATAAAATAAAATAATGAAACCCATAAAAAGTGAACATTTTCTCCTTGTTTAAAAGGCACCCGATTCAAAACCATCACATGTCAACTTGTGGTATGGGGACTCGGAGGGACTTAATATTTTAGGTGCAGCGGATCTTTTCTAAAAAAAAAAAAAGTACAAAGAATAAAATAAAGTGAAATAAGATAATAATAAAATAAAATAGATATTACCGCATAAATAAATAAATAAATAAAAATAAATAATAAGCTAATCATATAAAAAATGTGAAAATTGGGTGTATTGTACAAATTAAAAAGAAAACATTTGATAAATAAAATAATATTTTGAAAAAAATAAAATACTAGTTTTTAGTAGAAAGAGACGAAATAAAGACGACAAGGGATAGGGGTTGGTTTTGATCAAGTGGAATTGGTGGGATTACAAAAAGAGGTTAGAGATTGATCTGCCTGCCTGCTAATTTGAAGAGAAGTGCCGGTATCGGGAGTTGTGCCAAAATTAGGTGCTTACATAAGTCATTATAGTTTTTTTTTGTTTTTGAGTGTTTTTGAGAAGTCCTTGTATAAGCATAGTAGGGCATCACCTACATAAGGAGGAATTAGACATTGTTTTAATTAATTGATGAATGAATAAACAAGTTTGGAGGCACAAGACTGTTGCTCTTCTTCCCCCTTTCCTGAGATTGGAAAACCCTAGGTGAGACACTTAGGTTTTGGGTTATCCTCTTGATGAGACACCAAGCCCCTTGGAATTTTTGGTGAGAAGCCTCAGATACCATGTATTATCTATCTTATGTTTTCTCTTTCTTCTATGTTCTCTTGGTGTTTGGTGATTTATTAAGGCTGAGATTTGGTTTTCTTCAAACCCTACTTGAAACCCTAAAGAATCTAAAACCTATTTTACTAAATCTTTGCTGTCCTCTCATCCCCAGAATTTTCTAAACTTTGTATTTCAAGCCTTTGCTGCCATACGGATTTCGGTACCCTTTGAAACCCCAATCATCAATCATGGGCTGTTATAAAGACACTAAATTTTCTGTTATTAAGCATTTGACACCCCAGATTTTTCTGGTTTTGAGAAACCCAACAGCCCCATTCTGTACTGTTGTTGCTGCAGCCTCTCTTATTTGGAAAACCCTAACCTGCAGCCACATATGGGCATACCAGAATTTATTTTTCTTTAAAACTCTTCAGCCAGAAATTCATCCCCTGCTGTCCCCCAGATTTTCATCTAATCGAGGGACTGATTTACTGTCCTTTAAGTGCTGGTTGCTATAACCAGTTCTATTTTGATTATTCTGATATCCCTTTCACTGCTGGTCATGTTTGGACTGATAGCTATTGTTTTATAAACCCATTTGTTTCTGGTTTTTATATACTGTTTTGCTCTATAGATTCTAACATAGACTGGTTAGGCTGATTTTCAAATCTTATGAAAGTCTATTACATATGCTGCTGAATCTTCTGTTTTACATATTCTTCTATAGGCTTTAGGTTGAAAGGGAATGTGGCTGTTTCGAACTTAATTTAATTGTCTTGCTGAACTTGACTTGGACACTAAGAGAATAGGAATCTAGGTTATACTTTCTTATTACATTGAGTATATTTACCTTTGATCTCTACATGTATGCACCTTTTCATGCATCCTACATCAGATTATCCACAGTTAAGCTACCTCATAGCTGTCCACGTGAAGAATTCCATCCTAGATGTCTTTCTTGGAGACTGAAATCCGATAATTGACTCATGGCAGGGTGTCCAGAAATCCAAATCCATTCCTTTTTTGGAGTTCTTAGGATTTAAGGAGTATAACTGATTTAGTAACGGGCTGAAGTTATTAATTATAAAAATAAAAATAAAAAACCAGCAAAATAAGTGCAATGAATCATCATGCCAGTAGTAGTACTTTTCATTTAGGTTGTGTTGTGTCCTCAATATCCATATCACCACGGTAATGGCTTTATTTGGGTCCCATAAAATTCGACCTTTTCTTTTTTCTGATATATAAGTTTGTCTGTGTTTGCATTACAGGAGACACCCTTTTTCTTCCTAATCTGACAACTACTGGAATTAGAAGCCCACCTAAATAAGTGGAACATTGATTTCTAAACTCCTGCCTTCCAATTCTGAGGAACCAAAACCAAACAAAAATTATTTAAAGTTACATTTCTCATTCATGAAAACACATTTGGTTCTAGACTAATGTCGTTCACTGAACACAATTATCCATTTAACAGACATCCAACAATAATTGGGATGACAAAGAACAACAACTCACACTGACTGTGCAATGTCCAATAACCTCATTGCCCAGCAAAGCAAATTGCCCAGGAGCAACTTGGACTTTTTGATGGGTCTTGTATTGTTATTTTGCTTTGTGGACTGAGAACACATTTGCAGATCCAAGCTCTATCCTGATCTACCTATGCAGTGCACATGACACTAATCAAAAGGGTTTGGAACCCAAAATTTTACATGCCCCACGTAGTAAATTTTCTAGCTGAACAGTTGATTGAATGATCCTCAGAACCCAGTCTATTGGACCTTATGGAAATTGAACAGTTTTTGGTGCGGGACAGCCTATGGAGCTGTTGATTCTTATGGGTGTGGACCCAAATTGACCTGACCTAAAATAACACTTTAGATCAAGGTTATCTCAGAACAGGGTTCTGGAAAATCTGGGCAGAATGTGGGAAATTATTGAAATACCCCTGCTCGAATATTGGAATTGAGTGAAATTTGACAGGCCAATAGAGGATCGATAGGGAACAATTCTCCAAAATTTTAGGTCAAACTGACATGTAAAAGTTTATAAAAAGTAAGGTTTACCAAGCTATTCCAGAAAATTCAGCAATAAGACTTACACAGATTAGAGTTAGGGTTGACAGAAAATCCACAAACACAGGTAGGAATCAAATGGAGTTAGGGATTTCTCTACTTAACTTATAGGGGTAGAAAGACCTTCAAAAAGAATTCCAAAAGGGCCAGTTGTAGGTGGAGCGATTTGAGCAAAGGTCTGCTCAGGATCTTGGTCGTCAACTAAAATTTTTGATCACCAGATCAAACCCTTGGGTAATTCTCCCAATTCGGATTATCAAAAGGGTTCTGTAATGCCTCTAGACCGAGGACTTTTACAATAGAACAATATCACCCAAATTGATAGAAGTAAACTTCACTAAATTGGAAATACAATGTACAATATGAATAATAAATATACCTTCGAACAAGCAGATTAGCCAATATCCTTCTCCTAGAATTGAGGGAGGACTTCGTTGAATCTGGTTCTGTAGTATCACTGATCCGATTGACACAAGAACTCGAACATCTACTTAGACTACTCCTAAGACTAAATTAAGCTACGATAAAAATTATTGAAGTTGTTGATGTGTTGGATTTTTTCTTCTTCTTCTAGGCCACAATTTATAGAACTCCCTGGGTAGTTTTCAAAACTTCATTGCCACTACTTCAAGTGGTGGTCCTGGGTAATTATCCATATTTTGGCTTTATGACCACTACCTCGAGTGGTTATTATGGGTAGTTATCCATATTTTGGCTTCATGGTCACTTCCTTGAGTGGTTATAGGTAGTTATCCATATTTTGGCTTCATAACCACTACCTCGATCTGATGGTTATGGGTGATCATGAGACCAACTGTATGCAGTTTGGTTTTAAGAAGTTGAGTAACCACTCATTTTTTTTCTTGACCGTCGCTCCCACACCTTCTCTACATACTGGATTTGAGAAAGTGGGGTAAACAAAATAATAGCAGAGAATGACTAGAAACAAGAAGGGAATAAAGAAAGGAAGAATAAGAAGAAAGAAAGAAAAACAAAAGAAAAAGAATAATAAGGAGAAGAAGAGGAAGAAGGGGGAGGGGTTTCTAGGGCACCAACCACTAGAGGAAGAGTCACAACACCAACCGTGAAACTAAGGAGAAAATTCTCAATTTTATTTCTTCAATATGCTTCCCTACTACAACTCGTGTACTCCCTTATAAATACTTCAAAACAACACTTTTTAGAAACCTCAAAAAATAGAAACTCTTGACTTAATAGAAACTACTAAATCATAAAGCTTCTAATAAAAAAAACTTCTAAAAACTACCCTAGAAGAAGCTGTCGAGCTGCTTTTTTATGGGTC
>JAOXJP010137766.1:0-13433 GCA_025762735.1 Platanus orientalis | reverse complement strand
CTATGAATCTTTATTGTGATAACAAGGCTGCAATCAGCATTGCTCATGACCCTGTACAACATGATAGAACAAAGCATATAGAGGGTCATTTCATCAAGGACCATCTGAAAACTGATCGTATCTGCATGCCATTTGTCCAAACTAAGGACCAGTTTAGCTGATATCTTCACCAAGGGACCGATTGGGGCACAGTTTTCTATGTTGGTTGACAAGCTGGGAATACTGAATATTTATTCTCCAGCTTGAGGGGGAGTGTCAGTAGATATTAATGTATGTGTAACAAGGGGTATTATTGTCTACTATACCTATATACGTATGCAGTCTACACTATACCATATAGTGTAGAACTAATGTTTCACATAAATAAAAATGAGTCGTATGGAAGTAGTCATACGATTCTATCTTCTCAATATTCTTCTTCTTCTCTCCTCCTCCTCTCTCTAAATTTAAGTATTATTAAATTCTAACTCATATTACATGGAATTAAGAAAATTCCTTCTAAGTCAATAAACAAATTATATACACATAAAAACCTAACACCTAAGAAACCCGACAAGGTATGCTAAATCTGCAACGAGATAAGAGTTACAATCCACCGCATTATTCTTTTTCTTATGACATTAGAAATTCCTCCTGACTTGATTTTCAGCTTATACTTTTCTTGGCCTAGATGTGTGGATACATGAATACCAACTCGTGGTAACTCCTATTAACTTAATAGTAGGCAAGGCTTAAAATGTCGTAGTAAGTGGAAAAGTCGTTTGCCTAAAAATTAGAAACATGTTGGAACTGTCGGAAATGTTGTGTCAAAATATTGTAGTATTGATATTTCAGAATAATATAAAATAAGTATAAATACACATTTCTAAATTATCATATCACTATAAATTTATCATATAAGTTGAGGAACATAGTAAATAAACAAAACTACTTGCTTGAAGGAGGCAGGTATTGGTTTTCTATCTTTTTATATTTTATGAAAGCTAATAATTGTCAATAAAAATTTAGATATGAAGATGTATTCATTATTCTTTGAAAGTAATCTAAGAAATGGGAACATTGGGCCATTATTAATGCATTGTGAATAAAAGTGGTTATTCTTAACCACAAAACTCAAAATATTGGACTCAAAGATTAAAAGAGAGAGAGAGGAAGCATCACACAATTGAGTTTCCAAAAGTTGGTCTTAGGTTGACATTTTCATACATGTCAGTGGAATAATTTAATTCATATGGCTAACATTCAGTAAAAACGATGAGATGTATCGAAAGATTAAAATGTGTGTCGTGAGAGGATAGGTTTTGTGTCAATACCCCTGAAAATGGAAACATATTGTGGAAATATCAGAAAATATATGAATTTTTAAATCTTTGATAATAGATCTACTGTTTTCTTTGGAATTTATAGCGAACACAACCTAGAGAGTAGACATTGGAACAAAATGAAGAAAGAACAATACATAAGACTACAAAACGGTATAATAAAATCTGGAGCACAAGATAATTCCCAGGGAATGAGGTCATTCATTTGATTTTTCTTTACTCAAACATGTATCTTATAGTCTGAAAGAACATATACTTACATGACTCTTTTTGTTTCTATTTTTCTTTATATTTTCTCTCTTTTTTTTTCTAAATCTATGAAACTTAAAGTGATTTTTTTATTATATTATTTACAATCATACTTAATGTCAAAAAGATGATATTTGGCCCCTTAAGCATAAACATAAAACTTAAGCAATCTCCCATAAATACTCCAAGTAGACCTAGAAATAGCTGCAACGGTTGATAATAAATGAATACATCTCTATTGGTGTGGGTCCATAACCCACAGGTCCAAAGATTGAAACTTGGCTCTGACCAAGTGGATTTGTTATTAAGTTGTTTTGGTGATTTGAAGAAAAAGATTTGGGGGAAACGTATGAAGAGTGTATTGAATACTCTCCCATACTTTGTATATTATAGAAAAAGAATACAATACAAGAGTGGGATATTTACAAGTATACCCTTGTACAATACCATGCATATGTACCCTTACATGTATGATTCCATAAACCCACACACTACAACACTCCCCCTCAAGCTGGTATGCACATAATATGCATACCAAGCTTGCCAACAATTTTTTTGAAACTAGGACTACAAAGGCCTTTAGTGAACAAGTCGGCCAACTAGTCTTCGGTCTTCACGATGGGAATAAAAATGTGTTCATTCTATAACTTCTCCTTGATAATGTGTCTGTCTACCTTGATGTGTTTGGTCCTATCATGCTAAACTGGATTGTGAGGAATATTGATTGCATCTTTATTGTCATAATACAAGCTTATAGGACCTTGAGAGCTAAACCTTAACTCTCTAAGGAGGCCTCAAATCCAAAGAATCTCACAAATTCCATTTGCCATGGCGCGAATATAAGTTTTTGCACTCGATCTTACTACAATTAGTTGCTTCTTGCTTCCCCATATAACTAGATTTACCTCCCACAGATATATAGTATCATGATGTAGACTTCATGTCATCTATGGAATTAACCCAATCTGCATCTGTAAAGGTTTTTATTCAGAGATCCTTCTGATTGACATATAAAATCCCTTGACCTGGACTCTTCGTTAAGTATCGAATAATATGGTATACTGCCTCTAGATGTCTCATAGTGGGAGATTGCATAAATTGACTAACCACTCCAACAGCATAAGAGATATCAGGCCCAGTCAAAGTCAAGTAAATTAGCTTCCCCACCAATCTCTAATAACGACCAACATCAATAAGTCTATGACCTTCATTTGCTTGGAGACAATGATTAGATTCAATGGAAGTCTCACATGATTTGCACCCAAGAGGAGATCTAGAACATACTTGAGTTGGGATAAGAATATACCATTCTTAGATCTAGCAACCTCAATACCAAGAAAGTATTTAAGGTGTCCCAAGTCTTTGATCTCAAACTACTTGCCCAAAAAGCTCTTCAAGTTAATAATTTCACATTGATTATTACCTATAGCAAGAATGTCGTTTACATAAAAAATAAGAGTTGTCACCTCTCCTTATTGATGTTTGACAAAAAGAGTGTGATCAGCTTGGCATTGTCTATATCCATTCTTAAGCATGGCACTACAAGATCTCTCAAATCATGCTCTAGGGGACTGCTGAAGCCCATATAGATCTTTCTTTAAGCGATATTCTTTCCTTTTTCCAATAGAATGTAGAATCCTAAATGAAAGATTATGTAGACTTCTTCAAGGTCTCCATGAAGGAATGCATTCTTAACATCGAGTTAGAGTAAAAGTCATCCCTGCTTAGCTACAACGAAAATCAGTATACATATAGAATTCACATTTGCCATAAGGGCAAAGGTCTCCTGATAATCTATCCCATATGTCTATGTATATCATTTTACTACAAATCTGGCCTTGTCTCTCTCCACAGTATCATCAGATTGCAACTTCACAAAAAATACACATCTACATCCCACTGACTCCTTTCCTTATCGAAAGTCTCAACATCTTATGTGCTATTTTTCTCTAAGGCTTGCACATTTTTTCTATTTCTCTTCTTCGGTGAGGTTGAGATAAAGCCTGAGATACACTACAAGGAACAGAAACAAAGACAATGAGGTGGAAAAAGCTCGAAGCATAAGAGACAAAAAAACATAGCACACATAGTTAGCAATGGGATGCTTTGCATAAAAAACGGGTACCCTTCCTAATAGTAATAGGAAGGTTAGAATCATCAGTAATAAGAGCAATACTTGAAGATGTAGAGACAGGTTGGAGAGGCACATGAGATTCATGGGTAGGGGCAACCATTTTCTTTCTTCAAACAAACACCTCTACAAAGTCTTTCATCCAAGCTTTGTTTTAGGTGGTTGCTACTAATTCCTTCCCTTGTTAAACCACTAATGGTTTTTTCTCCCCCTAAATACATTATTCCGTAGACTAGTGGCCACTATTAATATCAAAGGAGAATGGAGGAACAAGGAAGAGACAACTCATCTTCCCCTTCCCTGAAGATGAGTCTATATAGAAGAAAAGAAAAGAATATTCTCATGAAAAGTGACATCCATAGACACAATCCACTTCTGGGTTGAAGGGTGGTAACACTTGTACCACTTCTTATTCGGAGCATATCCAAGGAATACACATTTAAGAGCCTTGGGATCCAACTTAGTTCTATCAAATTTCGGAAGATGAATATAACAAATACAACCATGCACTTTAGGAGGAAGAAAGGACCCAGGAGATGAACTAATGAGGTAGCTCTTTAGTGGATTAAGAAATACAAGCCTTTATAGAAGCCTAAGGTCAAAAACATGGGAAAAATAAAGAAGATCTAATGTTGTCCATTATTTTATTATTGAATTTCTTATTTTTTCTATTATTTTTAATAGTTTTATGAGTGAATTTAATGTAATAAGGCCATTAAAGCCAAGTTAGAAAGTTTGTATGGAGTTGAAATTAGTTTAGAAGAAGTTTAGGACTGTTTTTAGATTTTTCAGAATTATTTTTCTGATTTTTTTGGGTTGACCGTATAAGGGAGGGGTATTTTGGTCCAATTCATTTTTTTGTTATAAATAGATCATAAAAACCTTTTGTACAATTGGTGAAGAAAATTTATGAATTGAAGTGTTTTTTTTAAGTCCACGGTTTGGCTATCTCTCTATATCTCTCACATGAAAGTGAGTTCTTTTATTTTCTCTTAATCTTTATTCAATTTATTTCTCTTCTCTAATTTTACATCATCTTCCTTCGTCTTCTTCTTTCTTTCTTTAAAATTCTGCAAAGATTTTTTTTCCATTTTTTTAATCTCCCCTTTTACACTTCCTTTAATATCTTTATTTGTCTTACCACTCTCCATTCATCTCTCCATCTTTTTCCTTTTGTTCTTGCCTCATTTTTGCTAGTTTCTTGAATTGTAAAAAATTTTCAGTAAACAATCTTTTTATAATTATTTTTCCAAAACTTAATATAAACCTAATTCCTTCTAGGTATATTCATTCATTGATCTAACACACCCATCTATACAAGAATCCTCAATTTTAAACCATAATTTCTAGGTTTTCTTGAAATGTCCCTTTTTAGGAACCCTAAACCCATTCTCTATCAACTGTACACACCTGACCCTTTTCTTTTGTTTTCTCTTTAAAAAATATAGACTATATATCAAAATAGTGGGACGGCTGCATGTCCCACGTTTTTAGGGTTTCAAATTTGAAAACCCATCGTTCTTGATTTTGGTCAAATTTAGGACTTTCTTATAATTTTTTCATTCCTTCTTCTTGAATTCTTGCTTCTCTTTGATAATCCCCTCTTTATTGAATTAGTCTCTTTGATTATGGTTAATTGATTAGGATTCTTGACTGCTTTATTTAAATTTTCAGCATCCTTCAAATTTCAAGAATAATTTTTTACTCATTTTTCTTGGCTTGTTTAATTGATTAAGTGTAGGAATCTTGATTTATTTGATATCCTACATCATATTTGATATCAAAGCTAGGTTTCCAATTAATTCCTATTAGTTGGGATCCTTTGATTCAACAGCATAATCCATTTTTTTCTTTTTTAAGGTTCTTTCAAGAGATCTAAAATTTATTTATAGCCTATTTTAGGTGTCTAATGTTACCCTAACATTGTTGAACTTTTCCAAAGTCCTTTCTCAAATAATATTAGGACTACCCTAATATTCTTTTGGGTTCCTTAAAGGGTTTTTCTTAACCCTAAAATTTCTAAACACCCTAAATCTGTGGTAGAGGTCCCCAAACATCATGGTTCACACTACAACTGCATTGTCTGCTATAGTGGATAGGTATGAGACAAAGATTTAGACCACCAAACAGGAGTTAGCCCAGCTAACGGGTAGAATTGCAACTTTGGAAACTAAAATGGATATACACAGTAAGATATGACACCTCCCAGACAGGAACTAGTATGCAGAGAGGTGGCTCCACAAACACAAGTACATTATAAGGTTGATAAACACATCAGGGTAGATGTGTCCGATTTTGATGGTGAGTAGGGTGTGGATGTTTTCCTTGATTGGAAGCAAAGGATGAAATCTTTTATAGGATGTATAAGGTTTTTGAGGTGTAAAAACAACAGTTTATGAAGTCCAAGCTGACTGGTACAGCTCGGATTTAGTGGAACACTTACAAGAAAAGCATGTCTTAAGTCTGGCAATGGAACTGAGACAACTTGGGGTGAGATGAAAGTGGCTATGAAGAAACAGTTTGCTCCCAAGGATTATAGGCAAAGAGCTCAGATTCAGTTATCACAGCTAGGGCAGAATAATTCCAGTGTTAGCAAGTACACTAAACAATTCCAGCACTTCGACTTGGTTTACCTGCACAGCAATATGGAAAAAGAAGAAGAAAATGAGAAAAGAGAAGAGAAAATGAGAGAAAGAGAGAGAAGGGTTAACGCGTGAATCGTATGAGTAGGGTATACTCATACATTGGTATTTACACCAACACCTTTATTAATATACCATAGTATGGGTATACAATACCCTTATCACATAGATACCCTTACGATATACAACACTCCCCCTCAAGATGAGGAATAGATATCAATCATTCTCAGCTTGCTGATTAAAGACATGAATTGCACTCCCCCAAGTCCCTTAGTAAATACATCGGTAAGTTAATCATTAGTTTGTATGAGCGGAATGCATACAATGCCTTTCTTTATGTTATGTGGTCCTTGATGAAATGCCTATCAACTTCCACATGTTTAGTCCTGTCATGTACTGGGTCATGAGCAATATTTATGGCTGCTTTATTGTCATAGTACAGACTCATAGAACCTTGCATTGGAAACCCCACTTCAGTTAACAACATTTTGAGCCATAGGGATTCATAAATTCCATGCGCCATTGATCTGAACTCAACCTCTACACTGGACCTTGCAACCACAGATTGTTTCTTACTTCTCCAAATCACCATGTTTCCTCCCACAAACGAGCAATAACCTTAAATGGATCTACGATCTGTCAATGAGCCTGCCCAATCAGCATCAATGTAGACTTCAATACAAGAGTGACCATGTTTTCTATATAGAACACCTTTTCCCGAGCACCCCTTTAAGTACTTGAGCACTCTATATGCAGCCTCCAAATGATTTTGAGTGGGAACATGCATGAATTGGTTGATTACATTCATTGCATACGTAATGTTAGGACGAGTTAAGGATAAGTATATGAAACGTCCTACCGGCCTTTGGTATCTCCCTGCATCAATCAGCCTTTTACTGTCATCTTTCAATCTATGATTTGTTTCTATTGGAGTGAGACAAGGTTTGAAGCTAGCCATTCCTGCTTCTTTCAACAACTCCATAACGTACTTTCGTTGGGAAAGAAATATACCCTGTGTTGATCGACCAACTTGTATTCAAAGAAAGTACCTCAAGGAACCTAAATCCTTGATTTCAAACTCCCCAGTCAATGCATTTTTCAACTATGCAATTTTCACTTTATCATTTCCTGTGACAACATATCATCTACACAATTAGGGTCTGGTGGTGGCTATGACGTTTGGTAAAAAGTGTGTGATATGCCTGAGTTTGGTTATATCCCGCATTGATCATTGCAGTTCTAAATCTTTCGAACCAAGCATGTGGAGATTGCTCCAAGCCATATAAGACTTTCTTTAGCTTACACACTTTTCCATAAGCACTGGATACATGAAATCCTGGTGGAGTGTCCATGTACACTTCCTCCTCTAAATCCCCATGAAGGCATTTTTTACATCAAATTGTAAAAGGGGTCACCCTTGATTTGTTGCTAGTGATATGAGTACTCGTACTAAGTTCATCTTAGCAACTAGGAAAAAAGTTTCTTGGTAGTCTATGCCATAAGACAGAATGTACCCCTTTGCAACCAGCCTTGCCTTTTATCTTTTCATATATCTATTAGACTTGTATTTTACTGTAGACACCCACTTACAACCTACTAATTTCTTTCCCTTAGGAAGATCAACCAGCTCCCATGTTTTGCTTCTTTCCAATGCTCTCATTTCTTCTTCCATTGCATTCCTCCACTATGGCAGGTTCATGGACTTAGCTACATTACGAAGAACTGTGATGGAGGACAATGCGAAGAAGAATCTACAAAAAGGTTGTGATAATGCATGATACGAGACAAAATTGAACACTGGATGTTTGGTACAAAATCTCACTCCTTTCTAAGGGCAATAGGCAGTTGGTCAAGATTTAAATTCTCATGAGCCTAAGTTGAGGTAGGAGAAAGTGGAATTGTTACATTACCTATCTCAGAAGAGGGCTCCGAAGAAGGAAAGTCTTGGAGTAGTTTATGAGAAGGTGGATCTTACTCTTGTACTCCCTCTTGCTTCTTCCTTCAACTGTAGAATTTCAATTCTTTCTCCCCTTTATTTATTTCTTTGTTATCATTCTCCCCCTTTCCACCATCACCACCATCAAAATGATATATGGGAACTAGCAGTGGTAGAGGGACTGAGGAAAACTCTTCACCCATAAAAGGCTCCTAAAGAAAGAAAAAGACTCAAAGACTGTGACATCCCGTGACACAAATTTGTGATGCGTAGGGGGATGATAGCACTTATATCCTTTCTAATCAATACCATAGCCGAGAAATAGGCATTTGAGAGCTTTGAAATCCAATTTGGAGTGGTCAAACTTAGGAACGTGAACATAACAAATACAACCAAAGGTTTTAAGAGGAAAAGGGAATAAATAAGAATTGGGAGACAACATGGCAAGAGGGAAATTGTAAAAGAGGACTCAAGAAGGCATCCGGTTCATAAGATGCACTACAGTTTGAATGGCTTCAGACCAAAAGGTCCTTAGCATATTCATGGTGAACATGAGGGCACAGGCAATCTCTAAGAGATGCCTATTTTTTCGTTCTACCACTCTAATTTGTTCTGGTGTTCCTGAGCATGTGGTCTAGTGAACAATACCAGCTATATCAAGAAATGATGTTAAGTCACGGAAGATATATATTTACCACCATTGTTAGATCTCAAAACTTGAATTTTAGTACTATATTGAGTGCAAACCATAAAATAAAAAGATTTGAATGCAATAGTCACATCACTTTTATGTTTAAATAAATAGAACCAAGTTGCCTTGGAACAATCATCCACAAAAGTAACAAAGTACTTGAAACCAGATAAAGAGGTGGTAAGAGCGGGACCCCATACATCAGAATACACAATAGAGAAAGGAACATAACTCTTTTTATTAATATTAATGGGGTAATGTGATCTACAATGTTTAGCCAACTGGCAAGGCTCACAAAAACTATTTAACTGAGGAAAGGTGTGCGGAAACATCTTCCTTAGCACATGAAAAGACAAATGACCAAGTCAATGGTGCCACAAAAATAACTCATCTGATAATGTAGAAGAACCATTCCCCTTTATTGCAGAAGTAGCTACTGGTTAAGAAGAGTCCAAAATATAAAGGTCATCCCTCCCATGCCCCAAACCAATTGTTCTCATTGTCGCCATGTCCTGAAACACACAATGTGAATGAAAAAATGTAACATAGCGGTTAAGAGTTTTGGTGAGATGACTAATGGAGAGCAAATTCAATGAAAATTTTGGAACATGCAGAACCTAAAAGAGACACTAGTCAGATATAGCAGGAATATCACCCTAAGCAACAACAGAAGACAAGGATCCATTTGCAATATGAACTTTGTCTTTCCCAAAATAAACTTGATAAGAGGTGAACAATGAGGACATACTGATCATATGATGAGACGCCCCTGAATCAATGATCTAGGAGTGGCGAATGAGGTAGATAAACCATATGCAATGGTGCCTGAGTGAGCAAACGATGAAGTAGGCGCCATGGAAAAATGATCAAGTTAGGAAACAAAGCGTCTGAATGTTGCAAACTCATTATTGGATAGAGTGCTAACATCATGAGAGGCAGGAAGTGGCGCAACTGGAGGTATGGTAGATAATTGGTGAACACTAGGTCACCAAGCAACTAAGTGAACACTAGGTCACTGTCCACCAAGCCAACCACCACCACGACCATTACCAAAGCCACCACATGAAGGGGGCAAAATACCAAGTCTGGTGGACATCCATGAAGATCCCAACATTGATCCTTGGTATGTTTGAAGCGGTCACAATGCTCACATTTAAGGCGATCCTAATCATTAGATAAGTGTGTAGATTTGCCACGGCCATAGCCCATAAAACTACCACAGCCACCTCTAAAGGAACTGGAAACAAGTGTTGATTTCTCAATTGAGGAAGTTGGATTCATCACCCCCCGTCAGCTTTCCTCACGATGAACATGTGCATAGACTTCATTCAGAGTGAGAGGAAGAACCATATTGAGGATTTGACCTAAATTTGCTTAAAACTTGGGTTCAAAAACTTGAATCTCCTCAACATGTTTACGATAAGTAGTTGCATCTCGAACACAAGATGGACAATAAGAGGTGTAGTAGTCTAGTTTCTCCCACATTTTATGTAAAGCCGAGTAATCAATTGCAAAGGGCTGATCATCCTGTTTAAACTATGTTATTTTTTTACGAAGATAAAAAATCTTAGCTATATGACCAACCTGAGAGTATGCCTAAGACAAGGATTGTCAAATTTGGTGATACGTTTCTAGGAACAAATAATGATCACTGATTTCGGGTTTCATCAAACCAAACAACCAGCTCGTAACCATCACATTTCCTGTCTTCCACTTTCTAAATTTGGATCTTCCTTGGAAAGCTTCTTTGCTTCACCTGTCAAATAGTCTTCCTTATCCTTGCCATGGACATGAATGAGGACAAATTTTGACCACGTAAGATAATTAATGCAATCAAATTTAATGGTCATAATTGGTGTGTTAAAGAATTCAGTTACCACACCCCCACATGTACCCATCTCACTTTCTTGCAGGTTGGAAGTCTGGCTCACTTCAGGCACGACGAAACTCAATCAAGATCACAGACCAAGAGCAAATAGGGAATAGTACCACTCTAATATAAAGAGCCATCCATCTGGTAGAGCAGAACACGAAGGGACACGAGTTGTAAAGGTCCCCAGCAGCACGATCAAGTCTTTAGATTCAAATTTTGTACTCAGATCCACACATTTTAAGCATCACAAGCCTCAAAAAATTAGGTTCGAATTGGTACCATACCCAGGCAGTACTGATAGGGGAGAAAAAACTCTAGATCTCTCTCGATCCTTCACCAATCTTCATGAGGTTTTTGCAAAACATTCATCTACTAAAAACGACCACTCCTTTGTAGCTAATTGAAACAAGATGCCTTCGTGTGATCAGAATCAACGAATCTTCAAAAATAAAGGATTTTCAGATTACAGGAGAAAATCCACTTTAGAAACTTCCAAAAAAAATCACAAAAAAATCCCATTAATCAGGGCAACCATGGATCTGGGTTCATCTTTCTCTAACACCTGGTTGCCCTGCTGACGTCAGTAGGGGTCTACCATTGTTGTCTTCTCTTGTTCTAATAGGTTTCTTTCCAGCATTGCTCTGATACCAACTTGGTTTAGCTACACAGCAATATGGAAGAAGAAGAAAATGAGAGAAGAGAAAAGAAAATGAGAGAAAGAGAGAAAAGGGTTAGCAAGTGAATCGTATGACTAGGTATACTCATACGTTGGTATTTATACCAACACCTTTATTAATACACCATAGTATGGGTATCCAATACCCTTATGACATAGATACCTTCACGATATACAACACTTTACCACCAAATCAGGGCTCAGGTGGACTAATGAGGTCCTCATTTCCATGTACAAACAAGGTCTCCATCCATAGGTTTCGCAGGGGCTTTGCTATCAGTACTATTCTTCAATTAACGAGGCTATTTAGGTAGCCCATTATATTAGAAATAATCTCAAGGTTCATAGGAAGACTTATGCGAATACCAGTGCTTCTATGAGTAGACCAGCACTTAGGCCACAGCCTAGTGGGGTTACTACAACAGCATCTAGACCAGGCAGGACTTTTACAAGTCCTAGAGTTTGACATCCAGAGTGATGAGGACATCAGATCCAGGCGCGAGTTTCAGGTCTACCAGAGGAGGCGCGGGAGAGATACTACCATGCTTTGGTTTTATTAGAGTTTTTTTAGAGTCTTTTATGTCACTTTATGTCTCTTGTTGGAGGGGAACACATGTCGGTGAAGGTATTTTGGTCCGTAGGAGTTATTTAGGGGTATTTTTGTTATTAATAATACTTTGAGGGTATTTACGTCATGAGAGAATATAGAGAGGTTTAAGTGTCTTATTTCTATTTTTGTAACAAGCCTAGCCATAGGACTCTATTGTTAGAGCCCACGACCATCCAAAAGTTTATGCAATAATATTGGAAAGTTTTCTCATGGTTTGGCTATTGATGGCTTCTTACTTCTTTGAATGCAGTTTGAAGAACCCTAAAAACCTGGAATAGGTTTAGGTCTCCACCTAGTTTAACGCTAGTGGTAGAGGCCGATCCCTTCCCCTTGGTTTAAAGGTCTTCCTAATTGTCCTTCTTTTTCATGTTTTCCAACTTTTTACATAAATGTTGAAGTGCTGAGACTCATACTTTTGAAAGGATTCATCACTACATCCTCAACACCAAAACATAGACCAAATCTCGTCTTCCTAGGCCAGCAAAACGGCGAGGCGACCCAACCTATAGCAACCATCTGTGAGAATCATCAATTTTGAAAGACTTTCCTGACTTTATATCAACACCAGGCGTGCGTGATTTCCAGCCATATATAGATTTTAGCAAATCACCTTCCATCTCCAAACAGTCAGGTCTTTGATCAAGTGAAGTTTCCTAGAGTGTAGTACATCCTAGTACTATCCATTAGCAAGCATCAGATTAGAGAAATTTAGCTCCTAGTTCAAACTCCAAAAGGATTACTCCATGTGAAGCATGATACACCAGGTTGGACAGATTTATGCAGATTAGCTATTACACCCAAACCACTTGGGTTTTGTTTGTGCTTTCTTCTCCAGTGTCTTAAGTCCTCTTGAACGATCCTAGGATTACCAACTTCCTTCAGAAAACTGACTACACAGATTCCATATGACCTTGTTTTAGAAAAACCAGGCGTCACACCTTGTTTTCAAGTGATTCGCGAGAAGCTATAGTAGATCCATACGGTGGGAATTTTGAGATTGAAGCACACTCCTAGACGATCCTAAGGGAGTTGATCCCATCCCTAATGCTGCTCTAAAATTCAATCTATGGTCATTAAAAGAACCCATAAGCGTTAAAAGTGGAGTTGGAAGAGTTTTCACGAGAAGCACTCCTACTCTCTCATAAAAGGGCCTTTGCACATGAGATCATCCCAAGTTGTTCACAACCCTTGGGCAACCCTAGTGGGTAGGCCCCACTTCAGAAAACATATATATATATATATATATATATATATATATATATATATATATATATTATTTTGGGGCTGGCGACACAGCAACAAA
>JAOXJP010137755.1:0-13433 GCA_025762735.1 Platanus orientalis | reverse complement strand
ATTAACCCCTTTTAAAACTTTGGACCCAAAACTCCCTAACATACCCTCCCCCCCTATATTAGTCACACGACCAACATTCATTCCTTTTTATTTTTTTGACTTAAAATTAATAAAAACTTTCCTAAATACCCCTAAAACACTATCAACTAATAAACCCTATTCTATGGCTACAAAAGAGTCTTATTACATGCTTAAAATTCAAAATTAAGAAACCCTAAATACTCCTCTACCATGGACATCTCCCATTGGCCCTCTTCCTTTAAGATTTCTTCTTCTTGGGCTTCTAAATAGGGTAGGATTTCTCCAGAAACTCTAATGCTGCTGCATCACATACCCATCAAGAAATTAATGATTAAAAAAAGATTACCTTGTTTACACATGCTGAATGCTTTTCATTTTGTAAACAGAAGGCCTTTTCAGAACATGAAAGAATGTATAAAATTTGTGAGATCTTTGGTGCCAAGTACAATGGTTTTGTTATAAATACAAAAGGTCTTCTCAGAACAAAAGGCATGTACTGTATATCTAAGCAGCAGCTGGCAAAAGGACATTCTACTGTTGACATAGTGGTACATGTCATATATATTCATAAAGAATTGGACTCCACCTAAAACATATCCCAAGCCAAAAAAGATGATCCAACTGGATGATACTAACCACCAGAGCCAGACCTTTTCTCTAGACAGATTGCTATTGTTTAATGAATGGAGCATATCAGATGGTTAATATCATTAGATTGGTTAAACTTTTACCTAATCCCCTAGGACCCATCCAACTGTGGACTCGTCTCCCAGCATATATTCCTTGTACAGCTATGCCAATGCTATCCAATTTTACAATCAAACTGATGGGCATCTTACAAATACACGAAAAACTAATACTACATATTAGATAGAAAGCAGAAAGAAAATCTACATAAAAACTGATGGCTAGAATATCAGCCACCACAACCATTTAAGCACATCTTACCTCTGCAACATTGTGCCCATGACGCCTTTTATCCACAATGGCTAAAGGGGCATCAGATAATTTCTTGGCGAAAGCACGAGCTCTAGCGACGCCTCCAACATCCGGTGAGACCACTACCAAATCATCAGAACATATAGTCTTGCTGGCTAGGTAATCAAGAATCACAGGCTACAGGCACAAAAATAAACAATTACTTGCTAATTGGTCAAAATTAACCTTAGACAAAATAAAGGCTTAAATAGATTAAATAAAGAATATTAACATAGAATGAAGCATGCAATCAACTAAATTGTAGCAAAAAGTATAAGCCTAATTACCTGACCATGCACATGATCAACAGGAATATCAAAGTAACCCATGGACTGCCCAGAATGAAGATCACAAGCAAGAACACGGTTTGCACCTGCTTCTGTAATCAGATTTGCTAGAAGTTTGGCTGCAATGGACTCGCGTCCCTGAGTCTGAAAACGTATCATAAGGTTATGATAGCTAGTACAAGAAAATTTCTATCAAACAATTCAAAAAACAAGATTTTATTCAGATGCCCTAAAAGTCCACTGCTTTAGTTGCATGAAGGCATCAATCAACATAAGGTTGGGTCATTCCATGCTTACAAGTAATAAATTCTTAAATTGTAAAATAGGTCCAAAACTAATAAACAATTAACATAATGAAATAACCTAGGTCAAACAGCCCCCGATAAAATGATCAAAACCACCGGACTGGTTGCAATTCGGACAGTAGAAAGAAGTTACAAACTGAATGGTTGCACTAGGGGTCATGTGCACTTGCATTTCTTCAATTCTGTTTGTAAATGGTACATTGTAGATGTGGCACTCAAACTATAGATTATCCTAGACCAAGTTCATCTCTGTTCCACCAAAGAAACATGAGTTACATGAGTTACCTTTCTATCAGCTCTAGCATATCCAAAATATGGTATCACTGCAGTAATAGTTTTTGCTGATGCTCTCCGACAAGCATCTATCATTATTAAGAGCTCCATGAGGTTCTCATTCGCTGGAGGGCTTGTGGGCTGTACTAGAAATACATCACATCCTCTAACACTCTCTTGCAATTGAACATAAATCTCGCCATCAGCAAACCGCTTAATCTTAATCTTTCCAAGCTCCAGTCCCATGTAGCATGCAATTTCCTAGGGGAAAGTAACAAAGCATTAGATAATATAATATGCATGAGGCCTTAGCATCATAAGACATTAATAGAGCTTAAAAAGGCAATAACAAAAAGGAACCTTAAAAGAAATTAGGATGCCAAATCGTCATTAATTAAGTATAAAAAATAAAAACAACATTTTCTATAGAAATAAAAGTTTAATCCACTTGTCTAAAAAAAAGTTTAATCCAAAGGATTTTTTTCTTATTTTTTTATAGTGAACGACTGAATTTTATTAAAGCAGAAACAAGCAACACAACAATTTAATCCAGAGGAAATGATAATACAATTAAGGTGTTGAGTCCCTATATCAAGGGTTTTCAACCAAATCCAGAGCTAATGAGTCACCAATATCTCTTACACTTCGGAAGGTGTGCATCATGTCAAAATCATCAATAAACCAAGAGCAAGATATACACATTTCATGAAAGAACAAGACATACCCTGTCATTGGTATCATTTGAGTAATTAACCATGATGAAACCAACGACAATATTTTCTATGAATTAGCTATTGTCCCCAATAACACTAATCCTGGTGAGCATGAAGTCCAGATTACAAACTTAGCACATGTCAAAATGGTGAATGGATAAAAAATGCTCACTTTAACGAATGCTAACCACTGCTCTTTCTCAGGTGGCGGGCACATCAGCGCCGAAAAGTGAATATACGCCTCCCAAAAAAGTGAAAATCACTTTTCAACGCTGATGTGTCCGACCCTGACAAAGAGCATTGATGAGCGTTTGTTAAGGGAAGCGCTCATAAACCGATCCCGTCAAAATGGAGCATGAGCACACCTAAAATAATCAGATTCTTCCACCAAGAAGATGGGGAGTTTCTAGTTTCCTCATGACTAATAACCACCTTCCAATATTAGAAGGTCCTCAAAATGACAAATCTTAAGCAGATACACTGTCAGTATGGTTAAACTCAACAATTTAATCGCTACCAAAATGCATTTAATGTAATCAGTTAGATACCTAAGCTCAACACCTAATGCCAAATTGGAAGAAGCATCCTTAGTGCAACCACAGGAGCAAAGGCGCCCACCCCCGAAAAGAAATAAAAGTTCGATTTTTTTCTTCTTTATTTTAAGTAGTCCATGTTGTAATCTCAGGTTGTTTAAGCGCTCAGTTGAGATATGTAATCAGATACTAAGATTTCATGGTAGCCAATTTGGTTTTTCTCTACTACTTGTTTAACTTTTGCTGGGTTCTGATGGTCAAGTTAACCCCTTAACTCAAGGCGGCTAATTATCCTCCAATCTAGTTGATCATGCACATCTACTTTCAAACCCAAATCTGTATCAGCAAAATAAATAAATAAATAATCAATGTAAATTCCTCTCTATTTACCTGAGAAAGCGAAGGATTTGCTGTGCCTGAGAAAAGGCGCAGCCTGGTACTACTCTTGTTAATTGTATTCTCCAGGTGTTTTGAAGACAAGAAACTGGGAATCGATTGTCCGTTTAGGACTGGAATGCATGGCTTTCCACTGTCAAACTTTAATGGCTCCACCGAATCACACCTCTTTACACAAAACACCAACATAAATAAGAATTACATATATTTGAAAAAAAATCTAAATAACAGAGCTGAATCTATAATGGAGGTTTGAATTCAAAATAAGAAATTGAATATTCTAAAATCCATAACGAAAAAAGAAATAACAGATATGTCCATAGATTAAAACCCACATGGGGGATGCATCACAAAAACTTTAAATATAATCAAACAACAAATAAATAAATTTTTGCAGTAAAGTATAGGACAAAAACTCTCTG
This sequence comes from Platanus orientalis, assembly GCA_025762735.1. Lineage (NCBI taxonomy): Eukaryota > Viridiplantae > Streptophyta > Magnoliopsida > Proteales > Platanaceae > Platanus > Platanus orientalis. The sequence continues at coordinate 9,505 of JAOXJP010137755.1, read as the reverse complement.
TTCTCTGAATTGTTGAAAGCTGAAGTTCTTCTCCCAAATAATTAAGAATTCAAAATTGTGATTTTAAGCAAGCCCTCAAAAGGATTTGATTAACGAGATGAAGACCAAGAAGAAATACTAACCACGCCATTCGGGACAGAGACCCGGTAACGAGACTCGTTCGAGACGAAGAAGCTTCCACAGCTCAGAGAGGAGCGGGAGACCCGAGCAGAAGAAGTTGACGATGGGGAGAAAACCAGAGAAGCCATTTATTTCCGTCTACGAGTCGTTGTTCAAGTTAAAGAGTTTCAAAATTTTCCCTTCTCTCTCTCTCTTCCTCGTCTTCGATACGCGACTCTCGCTCTCTCGACGGCTTTGGGTGGAGAAGAAGAAGAATAAAGAGAGGAATGAAGTGCGTTGCTTCGTCACAGCATTTTATAAGAAAAGTGAATGAAAAGACAGAAATCCACTCAATGTTTTGTGAAAACGACCAAAAGCCATCACCCAAAATTAAAACTACTACTTGGCAACGCACTCTCCAAGAAATTTTGTTTGTAATTTAGAAATCTTCCTAGATATGAGACATTAATGGTGGATTTTTTTTCAATTAAATTTGGTTGGAATTATCTATAGTCCAAAGTCTTAACTGGAGAGAGATCACGCCAATACCGGTCTGATCCTGACACGGTTGTAATGCAGACAAGAGTGAGAGCTAAGGAGGGTGTTATAGTAAATACACATAAAATAAATAACTTATATATTTACCTAAATATGAAGAATTGTGAAGTTATGTCATGTGTTGGATTTTTGTACTTGCATGATATGGATATATTAAGACCGGAGATAACAAGTTGGTGGCCCCCAAAAATCACTTTTTTGATTTAATGTGTCAACCCTTAATGTCATTCTTACTTTAGGCTAACTTTATGGGTTCTACCAAATCCCACCCACATTAAGACCTAAGGTTGGTCAGACCAAGTTAAACAATTCCCACATCTGGTTACCACTCCAATACCAATCCAGCCGGCTGGGATTAGGTATGGAAATCTGTTTCTCCTGATGTATTAAGATGTCATCAGGAGTTGACACATCAGTGTCGAAAAGTGATTTTCACTTTTTGGGAGTGCTTATCACTTTTCAATACTGATGTGTTCACCCCCAAATGCTATTCTAATACATCAGGAAAAGCAAATTTCCATCTTTCCCACAATCCTGCAGGTGATACAATGTCCCGACAAAGGATATTCAGTAATGAAATAAATGTTCTGTCTAGGACATCAGGATACTTTGCATCCAAAAGATTAAGTATAAACAAATTATGAGCGGATAAGGTGCAAATGGAATTAAGGATTGACACATCAGCACCAAAAAGTGATGAGCACCCCCAAAAGTGCTAATGTGGCCGGCCCTACACCATTCAAAGTTATTCGTTAGAGAGTGTTTATACCAATTCAAAGCTCAATTTCACATAGAATAAAATCGGCTGGGATTTGGTGTGCTTCCTTAAAGTGCTCCAAACATCCCCTGTGTGGGGACATGTCACATTAAAAAGTGATTTACACTTTTTGGGAGGGATGTAAATCACTTTTTGACATATTGTGTCCCCTTGAATGCAGGTGCACCAAATCCTGAAAGAAATAAAATAGGCAGGGGTCAGGTGAAATTTCAAATTCCAGCCCATTTTATTGTATATAACTTCCTAGGTGTCCCCTGGACAACACATTTGCTCTCTTTTAGTAACTATATTGTCTTTGTTAACACGCCTTTGTAGGCATGCCGTTGATTAACACGTGAAGTGTTTTTGGAATTTGGTGTCTATTTTTACACCTGAACACTTTTTTGAACCCCACACACATCATGTGTTGGCTTATGCTCCGGATTCTGTGCACTCAAAATCTGTGCATAATTCATGTTCAAAGGCATGTGACCACTCACATCAGCATTGAAAAATGATAAGCACGCACCCCAAAAAAATGCAAAATCACTTTTCAATGCTGAAATGAGTGTTCTCAGCCGCCGACATGCAATATGCATAGATTCTGTGCTCACAAAAGCCAAGCCGGTCAGCTTATAATTCACCATAAACACTAGTGACACTTTATCATCACAAACATATATATATATAATTGTCTCTCTCCTATGTATCCACTTGTTTTGATTTTTTTTTTAATTTAGTGATTTTTTAACTGGCGGTTTTTTTAATTTGAACACTTTTTGTTTTCGAATTTGGTGTCTATTTTTACACCTGAATATATGAGAAAATTTGTCTGTATCCTATGTATCGACATGTTTTGATTTTTTCTTTTTAATTTGGTGATTTTTTTAAGTGACGGTTTTTTAATTTGAACACTTATTTATCATTTTAATTCTACGCAACCTAGGGCTATAAACAGAGCAAATTCGATGCGAATGTAGACACATCCGTATTCATTTCACTTAAAATATACTTGCATCTGAAATCGCATCCGATATTCGACGGACGTTTGAAAAAGGTATTTGTATTCGACTTTGTTGAATATCGGATGCTAATCTAGATATCCCATTAAAATTTATAAATAATAATAAAAAAAAAAAGCTTAACCATCATAGCCGAACTTGAAACCTCCTTGGCCCCTTATTAGAAACTAGAGAGAGATTTATATTTTTGAAGAAATCTAATTAAAGAAAACCCTTTTCCCTAATCCCTCTGTACGGAAAAAGAATAAGAGGAGGAAAATGAAGAAGAGGAAGAAGACAAACCTTAACCAAAATAAAAAGAAGAGGAAGAAGAAGCAAATGGAAAGAAAGAAGGAAGACAATGACGAGAAAGAAAAGGTAAAAAAATATATACCATCGTTGTCATCACCAAATTTTCATCGTCGTTGTTGGACGCTTGACACTTCCATATCTATCTCCCTCTTTCGTCTCTTGATAAGGGTATGACCTCAAGAGTAAATGATGATATCGGCCTCCGCTTCAAAAAATCAACAGTCGCCATAAATAAAACTTTGGAATGCACCACTTTTGATCTTATATAAGACAGAAAAAGACAATGACAATGAGGGTTGAATGGTAGTATTGTTTGAAGCATCTCTAGAAGAATCATCCTCAATAATGATTTTTCATATTCCAACTTATATCAAAGATAATTCAAGTATTTTAATATATAAAAAACTATATTTATAATAAAAATCTTCTTAAATCTAATATTTACCATTGCATCCATCCAAAGTTAAAATATATTTACAATATATATATATATATATATATATATATATATATATATATATATTTATATATATATATATAATCAGTTGGATTTTTATCAAATAAGATGTAAATGCATTCAAATGTGGTTCATTTATAATCAAATATTTATTAAACAAATCGAATGTAGGTGCTTCCGAATTTGCTTTAATCGAATCAAATGCAAATTGATTACAAACACTAAGACGGATAATTGACAGCTCTAATGCAACCCTTTTTGGATACCTATTTTTCATTTGAAAACTATTTTAATTCTAACCACTTTATCCTCCGTGTTTTTTTCCCTTCTTTTTTATAATACCATCCCTTGAATTGGGGGACAGATAAATTGGGTGTAGAGGATCATTTCCTATAATTTACATTTTACTCATAAGAGACCTGAAAAGACAGCCACTGTTAATCATAAAGTCGCTTGCTGGGTTGGTATTGATGTCACATCTTTCTCCAATCTAATTGGGTGTAGTAAGCTCACATCATCTCTGGGCTGACTGGACAAATGCCACCCCAATATCTGTTCGGTGTATGACACGATATCTGATTAGGGTACTAAATAAACAAGTACCTATCCATTGTATATTTACTGTAATACTTTCCCTTGTCAGACCACATGTCACACACATAATTAGTAATAAAGTGATATCTGTTAATTGTCCCGATCAAAATCAACAAATTAATGTCAAAAACACTTGTCCCGATCAAATCAATGTCCTAAACTGCTTATAAGTGAGCCTTTCACCACATAGGTCTGATGCCATCCTAATACATCAGGAAAAGCAGATTTCTGTATATAATCTTTTCTAGTTCACGGGTGTAACCAGGGATTAATTCAAATCCAGCTTGACCCATTTGACATGGGCCACGAATTACACGAGGCCTAGGAGTCGGCCTCATTGCATTTTCTACACAGCAGAGCCGTATCCTCCGCCGTGCCATGTGGTGAGGCACAGGTGAGCCAAAACACAAAGGGAGTGGGACCCATACACTTTTAACAGAGGATACGAGTCCTACATCACCAATCACAATACGACATATTTCTAGGCAAGGCTGTTTGTCATACATGGGATGTAGTCTCTCTCTCTCTCTCTCTCTCTCTCTCTATAGACCTCTAGAGTGGCCCTCGTGAGAACGCGTGTGGCATTTTGATTGGCATTCTAGCAAACCAGGATGCAAACTCCTCCAGTGCCATTACAAGGCTGGGGAGCTTTCCAAGGGCCTATGTACGAGTAGACACGCTGACTCCAAATTTGTCCATTGTTATGGAAGTATTAGCGTACTCATTCAACAAGGAGCTGAACTTTGACATTTGGACATAAATTCCTCTACCGTGTTTCATACTTAAAACTAACTTAATTGATGTGAAAACGAAACAAATGTTTTATGACCAAAAAAGTAAAGTGTGACTCTATGTAAATAGCGTATAAACAAACACATGGCGTGTTTAGGTTTAAAAGTGTATAAAACGTGTTCATCTCAGTTTAAAAAGTATGTGTCTAAAAATAGACCAAATTCAAAAGGGAAGCAAATGTTCTACTCCCCCATGTCATTGACACAAAGGTAGCTCGCATATTACCCTCTCTTTTTTTAAATCATTTTTATGGTTTTAACCCAGTATACCTCAGCTTGTTAAAAAAAATTAGGGAGTAGATCATTTGCTCCCAATTCAAAAACACATCATGTGTTAGCTTGTGATATGTTTATAAAAGGTAACAGAAAATCATTCTCCGATAAGGAAAAAAAAAATCCAATAGGAAATTATGAATAATGCGGTGATAACGTATTATTTAGTTATTTATTTGTATGAATGATGATAAAATCATTGATGATGACTTTGTTTACTCTGAACATTATTTAAGACCGGTGGCGTTGATTCCCATCTTTTTGCACAATGTCAATGTCATTTATTTTATTTTATTTTAGTATGACAATGTTCATGTCAAGTGACTATAACGTTATTTAAGTTTCAACAATGTCATCATGGCCCCAAGAAAAATTGCATACTTGCACACCTCTTAGCCTCCTTCACTCATTCAAGGCACATTTGGCTGTAGGGAAAATTACAGGTACACTGCTTAACACCAAAGGAAAGAGGTTAGGCTGAAGCGTAACATATAGGACTGTCAATGAGCTGAGCTAGCTCAGGTCAGTTCGACATAAGCTGAGCTAGAGTCTCCAGATGAGCTCCTTTTAGTTAAGAGAACCTGAGTCAAATTGCACTATGCTTAGCTCATTATAGGTCTTAGATATATGAATATGATATATGTTGTTATAGCTTACTAGTATAAATATTTGGAAAATGATTATTTGAGATGAAAGTGTCATAACCCTCTATAAACATTCCACAGATTGACACATGATTATTATTATTATTATTATTATTATTATTACTATTATTTTGTACCTCTTTTTTGACCCCTACTTTTTCAACTAAATACCTTTTTTTGATGTTTTTAACCCCAAATACACCATGTGTCAATTTATAGTGTGCTCACAGAGAATCACACACTTTTTCATTACAGAACATTTGTTTCATAAATATTTAACGGAGCAAATCATGTGACTACAAATAATGTGACCACACCAGAGGCTGTGTGGGGTTAAAAGAGTTCAAAAAAGAAAACAAATTTTCTGTTCTCAACTTTGTGTGTTCTCATATAAGGTTAAAAGCATAAAAGAAAATTTTCTTACAGAAAAATAAATAAAATAAAGTTGATCAATTGAAAAAGAATCATAAGTGCCCAAAAAGAGGCAACAAATTCAAAAACACATTACATGTCTTCTGTAAATAGTGATATTTATTTGAGTGATTATTAGGGAGCAAATTTCATGTGTAGGATATGTTGTCCAAGATGGTGTCCAGGGCACAAGGTGACTTCATTTGGAATAAAATAAATGGGAATTTGAAATTGCATCTAACCCCTGCCCACTTTATTCCATATGAAGTCACCTGGTGTCCAAGACACCATCCCTGACCCCAAATCCTGGATAGAATATCTGTTTCATAATTATTATACATGCATCATATAAATCACTTAATATATTTTTTTTTAAAATAAAGAAATCCTACATGGATGCCTTTTCGCTTTTCTACACATGCACATACTCCCCCCAGATGTGTCTCTCTTCTCTTTTTAAAATATCTCACCTTCATCAATCTTTTCCATATCTTTTTTCACCTTTTTTCCAATAGTATTGTGTAATATTTTTCCATTTTATTATCATCATCTCTTCTTCCTAATCTTTATCTCACATCACAAAAATATTCTTTTTTGTTTTTCTTAAATTAAAATTCCCTTCTTATATCTCTCCCTTAAATTATATATATATATATATATATATTCCCAATTTTTCTTTCCTGTATTTGTAATTATCTCCCCTCATCCCAAATATTTCTCCCTCTCAATCTCTCTCATATCAATCCTAAAATTGCCAACACCCCATGCTTGAGTGGTTGAGGCATTTGTCTTCCATATGAAAGAACTAGGGTGGAAACCTTGGAGAGGAGAGAGGATGTGCAGTGCACAGTGGAGTTTCCTGCTCAGGTTGGGTGGAGGGGGGGTCGGGTTGGGTGAGTTGAGCAGTTGCTGACATAGGCCCACGTGGCTATACGGAAAAAGAATCCTAAAATTCTTACATTTCCAAAATAACTTATTCTCAATTTTTCTTCATTCTAATTTAGTTTTATCTTTTTTTATTAATAAGCACTTTTAAGATGTCTCCTTTCCAAATAATTCTCTCAGATCTATTCCTATATTTTCTCACATCCTCTCTTATCCCTATTTTTCTTCTCTCACATCTTCCCTATTCCTATTTTATCTCACATTTCTCTTCTAAATAGAATAAAAAATAACTCTCTTCTAACTATAATTGGGCACTACTGCCACAATTTTGCATACCCTTTCAAGTCTCCCTCTTATAATCATAGCTGGACACTAATTCTTCCATTTCTTTTATGTTGTCTTGCGTGTTTTTTTATTTAGGGGGAATAAGGGTAACTATTACTGGTCACACAGCATTTGCATGGGTTCACTCACTAGTTGATTTATAATAATAGCATAGAAATAAATTTTAATTTATAATATTTTATTGTACCAAAATATTACGAGTCAAATCAACCTTTTTTATGAGCATATGTACTTTACAAGATTGAGTTTGGTGAGCCAAACCAGGCCTGAGCCAAGCCCAATTATCAGCTCGTGACAAGCCTGAGCTTGATGTTTGTGTGGCAGGTCCGAACCGAATTGAGCAAAGCTTGGCTCGACTCATTGACACCCCTAATAACACATAAAACATCCTTTTATGTTGCTTTTATTTTCGTTCATATGTGGAAAGACAGCACGTTCTTTCCCTACCCGAGTCATGAAGAGATCGGATCAAGCAATCCAAGTTCATCGCTTGTTCACTCACACCCCCAGAGCAAGACAAACCAAAACGTATTAGGGGCAATGCACCTGATAAAGTTCTTTCATATCATAAACATGGGTTATATTTCCCTAGTGTATAGCCAAAGTGCCCTTGTTTATAGCATGCTGTGTGCTGGGCAATTGCGTGCCATATGCTCTAACCGAAGCCGAGCAACAAACACTAGACTACTTGGACTAGCCAATCTGAACTCGGCACTGAGGTGCCCAAACAAAGGATGTCCCTCTCATTGTCCTTGCAGAACCATACACATTTAGCATGCCTAACAAATTCATTGACAGAAGATAACGTCCATATCAAAGGATCACCATCAACCCATCAAATGTATCAATGTCTGGTCCAAATCAGGTACCAATATATCTAGGTGTCTCCAAATTATTAGTTGGGTAAAAGAAAATGGTCCTAATGCAAGCAGTCCTACTGGTTTATAAAAGAAAATTATGTATTAGGACAACAAAGCCAACCTGGATAACGAACACAAAGGATGCAAGCCTGTTCATTAGAAGTTGTTCTCATTCTTGCTTGTCAAAGACAAAAACAGGACAGGACGGACGCCTGTTTGTTTGGAGTTGTTTTCATTCTTGCTTGTATTCACACTCCTCATTTCATCTTCTCTCTTATTTTTTGGTAAAACATTTCATCTTCTTTCTTGTCATCTTGATTTTCAATGATATAGTGAAAAACAACAAATATGATGATGATGGTTGTGGTGGTGGTGGTGGTGGTCCTCATTCACATCACCTTCTATTCTTCTTTTCAGTTGCTTGTTTTGAACAAGTTCTCACAACGAACATGACACAAGCTGTACTCTCCTTGCAATCTTCATTCTCGTTCATCTGCCTACAAATAATTCATTTCAATTATGATGATGATGGTAACAGTGATATTTTACTTTCCATTCAGCTCCTTCCAGGGTTTGAATCATCTCCAGCCTAAATGGAGAAATACCACGCTGGCACCACCCAGCATGCGACATGATAATGCCTGACAAAAGGTACTTTGATAAATACACGGGCAATTCATCTCTCTCATTTGACTCATGGGCACCGTTTGTCAGGTATCGTATCGCGTGTCAATTGGCACTGGCATGATATCTCCATTCAGAATGGAGATGATACAAACCCCTCTTTCAATTCTTATTTGTCTTGTTTGGAAAAAAGTTCTTTTAGAGAAAACAACCCAACATTGGAGGAGATAAAAGTTGCTTTCTTTCTCCTTTTAAGTAGGTGAAGTCTGCAATTCTCCACCTGCAACTCATTTCAAAACACCTAGGTTGATGAAGTTTCAAAACCTAGTGTATTCATATATTGTCACGTAATGAACGTGTGTAACACATGCTAAGTCATCTTAACTGTGAAGTCTCAATTCAATAAACCAAAAGTAAGGTCACTCCTTGTGCGCGACACATTAGAAGAAACACCTATCAGATGATCCTATTCTTAGATTAATGAGCTTTCACTGATTGACTTTGGACACCTTGTTTCTCCTGACCTCTTTCTTCTTTCTTTCTTATTTTTTTTATTATATATATATATATATATATATATATATATATATATATATATATAGGAAAAGTAATTTAATTCAAAGCAAGCAATCCCAAAAATAGGTAAACATACAAGAGGAACAACTAGCACCAGCTGCCATACAACTTACAGAATTGAGGTTGTAAGGCAAAAATTCGGTTGGTTTTTTTTTTAGGTGATACGAAAAAGAACCATTATTAAAAAAGAAAGGGAAAAGCTATCCCCAAATGAACGAAAAAAAAACTGAAAGCATACAATACCAACCCAAAGGCTTAAATTGTTACCTTCAGAAAAGTTTGGCCACTTTGTGTGTGTTGGGGGGGGGGGGGGGGCTG